>JANJGK010005724.1:0-12500 GCA_039081455.1 Macrobrachium rosenbergii | reverse complement strand
TCAAGGAGCATTACCTACGGTGTTTGAGAGGAGAGAGAGAGAGAGAGAGAGAGAGAGAGAGAGAGAGAGAGAGAGAGAGAGAGAGAGAGAGAGAGAGAGAGAGAGAGAATTGCCCAGTGAAAGTGGAAATGGTAACAATATATATGTATCTGAGAAAATTGTCTAAAACAATCTTAATTTCTCTTGGAATGAGAGAGAGAGAGAGAGAGAGAGAGAGAGAGAGAGAGAAGAGAGAGAGAGAGAGAGAGAGAGAGAGAGAGAGAGAGAGAGAGAATTGCCCAGTGAAAGTGGAAATGGTAACAATATATATATCTGAGAAAATTGTCTAAAATAATCTTAATTTCTCTTGGAATGAGAGAGAGAGAGAGAGAGAGAGAGAGAGAGAGAGAGAGAGAGAGAGAGAGAGAGAGAGAGAGAGAATCGTGAATCGCTTGTGATTATTTGATAAGGAAAGAGAAATTCCCGGGTGAAAGGGTTGTGTCTCAAATTAAATGCCAGAGGATGTTTTTAAGTAAGGAAGGGCGAAAATCACATTCGTTTTATGTCGGATGAAGGACTTAAATGGAGTTGCCTGAATAAACTGAACTATAAACTGAAAGAACATGAAATATGTTCTATCTGCAGGTATGTGTTATTCACAACATGGGCACACACACAGAGAGGCAAAGTTTAACTTGATATACATTTAACTTTCTTATGTTAGAAGCATGCCAAAGGATACGAATTATCTCGTGTTCTCTCTAAAGAGTTAATTAGATTTATGAGGAAAATGAAATTTAGAACAAAGAAAAATAGGAAGAATTTCATTTTCATCTATGAATGTCCTTAAATTTCTGCATTTCATGACTGTTGAAGAATGTGAAAATGTAAAACGTTACTTTGGTATTATGTATGAATTTATTATTCACACAATATCTGAATATGAACTGTAGGGGCGTTGGAAGTAAGCTTTGCCCTTTTGTTCAACCTCACCCAAGTTGGGAGAAAGTCCCAGATGTAAATTTGTTATTGAACTTCTGTTTTTCTGTCTGTATGTCTGTATGGGGATGACCGAGCCAAGCAGTGATGTAATTCCCTTGCGTATTAAACGTCATCTAATAATTTTATATCATGTCTTGTTTTTTAATCTCTCTTTGATTTATTTCTACCGGCCTGAATCACTTTTTTAGAGGGATAATGAAAGGCATCTCTTAGTAATTAATAGTCCTGGAAAGATTTCTTTTTATTAGATACTGCTTATGACGTTTTTATGTCAAAACGTAAAGTGCTTATGACGTTTTTATGTCAAAACGTAAAGATATTAATTAAGTAGCGATTGGTTGGTCAGTTTCCTGGCTCCAACAGAATTACCACTTCCTCATAACATATCCTTTGCGAAAATTCTCCTTAAACAATAACTATCAGTAATTAGTACACTCTTGGAATCTGTTCTATGGCTCATGAGACGTAGTAGCAATTAGACTTTGAAATATTCACTTATATTTTCTTCCCCTAATAAAAACAAAGCAAGCTCAAATATGGCAGAGAGATAAAACGATTTGCAAGTCTAGCATAATTAAATTTAAAAGGAAGTCCTCCAAAAGATAATCTGGCGTCACCTAGACACAGGCAGACAGAAAAAAAACAACAAATGGAGGACAAGTATATTTCAGAAGCACAGACAGTTTGAGATCGTCATGATCCCTCTTCAGCGTGGAGATATTAGTTTTCTTTTAAGTTTGGCAGATCGATACTGATCTGTTATTGACAGGTAGACGGAAAGGGAATAGTCTTCTTTACTTATTTAAAATGAAATCGCTGTTTTCCTTTCCTCTCGGTCAAAATTCCATCACTTGTCAGCATCTTGGACTAAGTCTGCATCCAGGTAAATAAGAGGGTCGAGATAACCAGAGGTCGACTCAGGTCGACTCGACAGGCGTTGTACAGCCGATAAGGTCGTTTTCGTAATGAAATTCTGAGGGAATGTGTACCTTGTACATCACACGAAAATCTGGTTAGATCCAGTCAATAGTTCTAGTTCTTATTTCCCCTCTGCGAGCCCGTAGATTTATCGCAAGGAAATTATCGGAGATTGTGAAAATGATGTACTGGCATAATGCTTCATGCAAAAACAATCGTGTTACGTAAAGTGACGTTTAATTATATGTGACTTCAGTGCTACGATTCTTTCCAAACTAGTATGTTGATAGCAATGTTAGACTAATGTAAAAATAACGTGTTGGTTTATAAAGGGCTAAAGTGATATCTCACATTAACGGACAAACTATATGTTAGGTCTGAATACGTAATATGAGATCAATAACACAGTTCACGGTAATTTATTAGGATTGCAAGAGTATATTAACGTGATATGTTCTCTGTATAATTAAAAGAACCCTATCCTGTCCATTCATTGAAATATGAAACAATTGGCATGGCTAATTAAGTCCTATATTAATCAAAGCCAACTGATTGTATATTATAATGTTTCATTAACTGTTTTTGTTATTAGGAAAAAGTGAAAATATTTCTAAAAGGGATGCGGTATAAAATTAATTAATTTTTTCTAATTATAATAAATCTTTGTAATGTTTACTTTCTTTTACCATAAAAGCAGTCAAATGAATTGCTCTTCCCATTACGAAGAGCGGAAAAAAATCAATTTACTATGAACAATGTAATATCCTGGCAACTGAAAATATGATTCAAAGTAAACTGAATTTTCTTATGGACAAAATCAAATGAACATTAAGCCAGACAAGAATTAAACGTACTTTTGTTTCAGTCCATAATACTCTTCCTTAGCAACTTACGAAAGACCATTCCACTCGGGAACATGCACGTGCGTGCGCAAATGCATACACTCAGGCACCTTCACCCACAGGATCTGAAATACCCTTAGTAATTCTGTTGCCCTTTCTTAAATCTAAATGATTAAGATCCAACACCTTCGTTCATTCCGAATGCATATTAACTGTTAATTTTTTTATCAAAGACTAATATAAGTTACTGACTCAAATTTCTTGTTTGTCTTTGCCCTTATATTGGTTTCTTCCTCCGTATTAGTGATAAAATGTCTCTAAATTTTCTAATCTAGAGACATTTTACTCCAGCATTTAAGCATTTACTTAAGAATTACCTAATTGTTTACGGGAAAAAAGTGATAAATAATTTTCATTATGGACGATCTGTTTCATCCATGCTTTCATTCTTCATTTGTCATTTCAATTTTGCCACTGGTATTTTACGATATATAAATATATGCCGTATATATATATATATATATATATACATATTATTCAGAAGATAAAACCTATTCATATGAAACAAGCCCACAAGGGCCATTGACCTGAAATTCAAGCTTCCAAAGAATATGGTGTTCATTAGGAAGAAGTAAGAGGAGGTAAAGGGAAATACAAAAAGAAGAGATCCCACTTATTAAAAAAGCAAAAAATAATTTTCTTAATTAACAAATATATAAAAATGTATTAAAACGCAAGGAGAATAGTATTAGGGTAGTACTGCATTGCACCTTCGCTTGAAGTTACGAATCTCCAATTGCACGAGATATATATATATATATATATATATATATAATATGTATGTATGTATATACATACATTACACACACACACACACACACATATATATATATATATATATATACATATACACACACAGTATTTTGAAATACCCCAATCCAACGACTTTGCATCAGCAAACAAGAGAACAAATTTACGAATTCTTCTTAATAAGCTTTACATTTGCTCGTCTCACTAAATCTTTCCCTTTACCTTTGGAAAATGTCCTCTGTTGAAATGTTCGCATTTATTGTTCTTCTCCGCATGCCAAGAGAAATGGCACCTGACGTTTTCATCATAATATTTTGCTCTGTTTTGCAATCCCTCTGTTGTCATGAGTCTGCTGCACTGGTGCCTTGTCCTTTGCTCGACAGTGAAAATGACTTTTACATTCTTTTGCTGCGTCATCGGCCATGTAGTTTCTGGAATGAAACATTTTTATTGTAAAGGTATATTGGTGCTTAACTGGTGATTCCCTATCGCTTTTACGGCCTTTAAAGCTCTCTCTCTCTCTCTCTCTCTCTCTCTCTGTATTCTTAATACTAACGATGTACTTTTTAATAAGGGTTCGAAGGGGTTTTCTTGTTACAAGGCACTGGTTATTAACATGCTCTGTCTGTCTGTCTGTCTGGTTTCCTAAATGTTTCTTTTTAAGAGATTTGTTATAAATCCTGCTGGGTGTCGTAGAGTATATTCCAAAGGGTACGCACGTACTGACACAGACACACACACACAGGGGCATATATACAATATATATATATATATATATATATATATATTTTTATTTATTTATGTGTGTATGTGTGTCCGTGTGTGTACGTGTAAGATACTTATACTCAAAAGCTCATACACACGTATATGTAATACAGCACATAAGTTTCCTTAACTATTGACAAGTTTATTTACTATTCCTTTTCCTGCCCCTTGTTCACTGAATTTTATAATCTCAGTGAACTATCATAAGACAAGGAAGCTATAAGAGAAAAACTAAAAGTTTCATTATGTGGTAGTTTTCCATTTCAAATTTTCTAAATTAATGAAATGATATAGCTCTCTGAAAATCATTCAACTTTATTAAAGGCATTTTTTTTGTTGTTACCTTGACATCTGTATGGAAAATAGATTTCTGAATGAAAAATTACATTTCAAAAATGTCTTCAATTCTAAATTTATGTTTTAACGTTTAGTATTTATATTCATAAGAGAAAATAAAACACATGTCTATGGAAAGAATAATCCAGTGGAATAATAGATGTATCAATAAAACCAAGTACACTACAGGCTGAAGAAGAAAAATGTTGACAAATACTGTTTGAGTTAAATGTAGTGTCTACACAGCCACTTCTGTTCCTCTGTAAACCATCGAGAGTTTTAAGTGGAACTCTCGCCTGAACGAAAGACGGGAGAAAGTAAATAACAGAAATAAAAACCCTTTGTTTAACTCTGGAGAGAGAAGAAAAATTACTGAGCTGTTGATCCTGGATAATGAAGAAATTTCCAGAGCACTGTTTGATCAAGAAAAAGAAGAATGATCATGTGAATTATTTGACCTAGAATCAAGAGGAAAAAAACACCGTGATGGCACGTGCGCTAGAAATGAGAGAACCGTCACGCAAAAGTTTGATGCAGACAAATAGAATCAATACTCAGATACAATGCAAAGCTCGGGAAGAATTACTCATATACGCTGCCGAGATCAGAGGAAAATCTTTTGCATTCAGTGTCCGCAATGCAATGTTCACGTAAACCAAAGAGATGACAGTGGACTGACAGCTGTGTATGAGAAATTTGTTTATTTATTTATTTTTCTTTACATCAACCACCTATTTTTCGCATTTATTACGGAAAGGATATTCAACAGAAAAACTTGTCTTGATTTGTTTTAACAACTTAATGGTTTTGTTTGCTCTCATTGAAATTTATGTAAGGAATCACAATTGTAAATACATGAAAGTAAATATAATTAGAATAATTAATGATAATTCCTTTTTCTCATCCAACACCCCTCATCTCTCTTACACAACACCAATTATGTTCACTGTAATACATTTGTGGAAAGAAGAAACAGAGACTAGGTGCACTAGACCTGCTCTGTTAAGTTTCAAAGTACAATTAACTATAAAATATAAGCATTGTTATATGATCTGTTCAAGTCTAAATTTGGAACATAGCTATAAATTCTGTCTAAAAAAAAAAAAACCATTTCGGCATACAATTTTAGTACCATTCATCTCCATGCTTTTTCACTGACTGTACGTTACAGACACCTTCAAGGACACTGAAACTGGGGACATCAAAATATCTAGTCATGAACCGATTTGAAAAATCCATTTATGACTCTTTCTAGTGATTCCATGTTATTAGCGCATCAAACTGGAGAGCTGATCGCAAGTGCAGAGTATCCCCAGAGCTGATAGTAAATATTAAAGATCAATTTGGCGACAAGTGGTGATTCTTATAAGAGTGAGTCCACACTGCAGTAACACATATAAACACGTCGGAAACTGATCGCATATACAGATATCACAAACAAGTTGAAAACAAGTCAACACCAGTGAATGGAGAACGAATCTACGGCAAATGCTGGGGAATCGAATTAAAGGTTCACAATAAGTTGTTGACTTGCATTCACCATGTTGGTGATGTATAGGCGATAAGTTGCCGACAGGTGTTTATGACATGTTTCGCTGAAGTCAATGGCAGGTCGCTGGTCGTCCCTTTCCTTCTCGGGTCGTCTAGCAGAGAGAGAGAGAGAGACAGGATAGGCAACAGAGCGTGTTTATAGCAAGCCATAGAGGTTATACTGTATATAACCTGCTGTTTATAGCGTCTTCCTCGACTGTGAGTGAAGGCCGAGATCCTTGGGTGTTACTATCTATCCAGAATGGACTTAGAAGACTTTCCCCATATAAGACTCAGGAGAGTTTAATGAAAGTCTCTCGGGTCTGATGGGAATGAAATGTCATGGGATTGGTTTCTATTCTTCGTTATAAATTGCTTGTGTTTGACAAAGCTACCGAATGGCGATGTCTGCTTCAACCACAATATGTCAGCACTTAAATATACTCAAGTACACTTACGAGCGTCGTTTGCCCCATAACCATTGCACAATGAACTAGCAGAGATGGTGCCACCGACTACGCATTGTATGGATAAGTACCATTTGCATGCTTATATTTACTATAAGCTTTTTGTAATAAATTCTCATTGCTAAAACGAATAAAACTACCTTCCGCTAGATATAAATAATAGTTTGTAGATTATATTAACTACAGTGCTTTTGTTTATTATTATGCAGATAAGAAGACTCGTACAACAACATCCAAAAAAAGATTAGAGGAATTATGCTTTTAATAATTATAAAGAAATAAAAAAAAAGTAGACCTACACATACAAATAATAGCACTCCCATAAACTTGTGAGAGTTTTTAAGGAATTACGCGTGATTGGAAGTGTCTAAATCTATCAGTGATAAATATTCCTTAAAAATACAGCAAATTACATCCGCGTGAAATATCTCTTTAATATCATTAAGATATAATATAATTAGCATAATTTCTCCTACACGAAATAAAAAAATCTCATTAATTTCTTTTCACGTTGTTTGAAAGTGTGTGTGTGTGTGTGTGTGTGTGTGTGTGAGTGTGAGGGAAAGATTAAGGCGATAAGAGAGAGAGAGAGAGAGAGAGAGAGAGAGAGATAAATTTCGGTTTCCACCCGTTAACTCCTTTTCATCTCGTCAATTTCGGAGCTGCCTTAAGAAAACCCGAAAGTTTTCCTTCGGTTCAAATCATTCTGGGACTTCTCTTCCTCCCGGCGGATTCCAATTTCACATCCCGTTGCTGCTGTTTCGCATTTCACAGACAGACAGACAGACAGACAGACAGACAAACAGACAGACAGACGCAAAATCCCCAATAGACGTTGGGAATAACCAGTCAGAGAGCAACGGGATGAGATGCAAACCAAAGGCTTCTTCACTCATAATAAAACGTATTCCATGAAGCAGTGACCTCGGTGAATACCGTGTAATAATTTTTAGCTTGAAATTTCATTCGTATATTTTGTTCTCTCTCTCTCTCTCTCTCTCTCTCTCTCCTCCATATATATATATATATATGTGTGTGTGTGTGTGTGTGTGTGTGTGTATGTAGTATGTTTCATTATATGCCAAAAGATAATAAAGAAAAGGTCTATAAATCAATTTCAGCGAATGGCATGTGCCTTGAAACATTTTCAGATCTGAATGAAATTCTAATCATAATTCAAACAAAGAACATGAAAGGGAATTCTGGTGTATATCACCATACTGTCAGATTGAATCCTTGATATTGTTTGCGTAGATGTCAATTCATTTTGTTTCCCTTGAATCTGTGATCCGACATCAAAAGGCCATTTCACTCGAACCGAGCCCAAATCCAGCAATTGTTTTATAGTATCGAGGGCGTTTTATTAATGAATTCTGAGGATGTTGTACCGAATTCAATTGAATTATGTCGTTGGGAGAGATCACGAATAATCATATATACCAGGGAAAATGAATTAATCAGAATCTGAATGTGAATTCACAGAAGTAAAAATGATATATAACTGTTCAACCTTGAACAGCTATATTCATTGCCAGCCGTTTTCCTTATATAAAAAGAATAAATAGATAAAGAAAATCAATGAATTCAGAGAGAGAGAGAGAGAGAGAGAGAGAGAGAGAGAGAGAGAGAGATTCATCTCGATTAGTTGCTCTATATCATTATTTAACCTTTTCGTCCACATCACTAAGCATGAAAACAAATCGATGACATTACTGATGTTAATGACAACTGGAATCAACTCTGGGTTACGTAAGTACAAATTGCAAAGTACTGACCCTCTTATCATCTGATATTACAAGGTAAGCGTCCCACACGCAATATTCTCATTTTAATTAACATTCTGCTGTTATTACAGAGGAGTTTCTTGGGCTAAAGTCATTTCCTTTCGTGGCTTACGAAGAATTAATATGAAAGGCAATTGTGCCTCCTCTCATTTCAATGTTTTTATGGGAGGGAAAACTGGGGAAGATTTGTGATTTTCTTTCGAATTTTTCCATTTTTATTCGAATGTGGTCGTACTCACACACTCACGGCTACCACACTCAGTCAGTCACTCACATTTGTTAGCTTATCATTCACTCACGCCGTCATCACTGACTCATTCACGCTTACAGACACAGTCACTCACTCACTTACACTCAGTCACTCAGTCACACACACTCACTCACCCATCACACACACACACACTCACTCTCATAGGCTCAGTCATTCGCTCGGCCCCACACACACACATTCAACCACTCATCACTTACACACTCACGCTTACAGACTCAGCTACTTACTCGCATTCACTCATCACTCACACAATCACTCTCACAGACTCAGTCACTCACTCACATTCATTCATCACTCACACAATCACTCTCACAGACTCAGTCACTCACTCACACTCATTCATCACTCAAACAATCACTCTCACAGACTCAGCAGCTCACTCCCACTCATTCACTCACACACTCAAGCCTACCAGATTCAGTCACTCACGCACTCATTCACTCATCACGGACTTATCATTCACGCTTACGAACTCAGTCACTCACTCGCACTGATTTACTCATCACTAACTCACTCACTCATTACTCAAACACTCAAGCTCAAATATTCAGTCACTCACTTTCATTCATTCGCTCATAATTCACTCACTCACTCATCACTCACACATTCACTCAGCCACGCATTCACTCACGCACTCACTCACACTCATACTCACAGACAAACGTATTCAGTAGCAGATTCAGTCAGTCACTCACTCGCACACTCATCCCATTCACTAATATCGTCACGCACTCACTCACACACTCACGCTCACTCACTCATTCAATCAAACTCACTCGCATTGTCAACTCATACCCTATTTTCACTCTGGTTTTAATTGCAAAGCCCAATGGCACTGGCATCCTAATATCCTTTTCTAGCCCAGACCCGAAAAAACCAAAGAAACAGTGAAAAAAACGGAAGTGAGAACAGGTGAATTGGTGGTGATACGAGGTCACACCACTTCATCCAATCTGTTTCTCTCGGACGGCCTTATGCCTGCAAAGGTCCTTGTGTGAAGGAGGTCAGTAAGTGTGGTATGGTGTTGAAGAGAATAAGGGGTCTCACATGTACTGGATCGGGGCCCGCCGATCTAGACGCATTCTTTTCACTTAATCGAAACAGGATACAAACGGTATCATATATATATATACATATATATATATATGTATGTATGTATGTATGTATGTATGTATGTATGTATGTATGTATGTATATATATACAGTATATATATATATATATATATATATATAATATATATATATATATATATATCTGTGTGTGTGTGTGTGTGTGTGTGTGTGTGTACATAAACCTTATCTTTATAAAGACTTTTTACTTGCAAAGGTAATTGTCAATATTTCGAAATTAGATCCGAGATCTGATTTAAAGCAACGTCTAGGCATTAGTTCAAAATTATAGAGCTTTTATCCCACCTCTAATTGTGACCTCAGCCAGCCAAAATTAGCGGATTGATCTCCCCCAAACACACCCTCTACACTTATAACTCCCGCCCCGCTCCCGCCTTCCCCCACAAAAAAAAAAAAACTGAGAGAAAAACTAGAATCGACTTTCAAATATTGGTGTTTTATTGTTTTTTGTTAATGACGTTACTGAAGTATTTCGTGGTTATCTTTTTCAAGAGCTACATATCTCCTCAGAGGTTTGTGCTCTGGGCTCCAGGTTAATATTCATCCATCAAAAAAGGTCTTACAGGAATCTCAGGGATAAATCTTGAAACTTACGTTTTTCATTGGCCATTTTCTTTAGTAGCGAAAGGACTTGTAATGACTTGAAGTTCATCTTTACGTATTCTAAGACGTGAAGAAGAAGAAGAAGAAGAAGAAGAAGAAGAGAGAGAGAGAGAGAGAGAGAGAGAGAGAGAGGGGGGGGGAATTCCAGCCCTAAACACTTCTTTCCAGTTCCCCCGCCCATTTCGTTTTTTACAAAAAATTACCTAAATTATATCGTAAGATTTAGCAGGCAAAGCTCTGACAGCAACAGCAATGAATGACACTCGAAACTGAAACTAGGAAAAAGAAAGCTATACAATTAACGTGTCTCCATATTGCCCTGGTCTGCGTTTGTCTAAAGCCACAGTAATCAAAGCGATTAGGTAATTTCCCAAATGGATTATGTGGCAATGATTATCCTCCAGTTGTGTCCGAGGCCGTAAGGCATGTATCAATGTCTTCAAGGGATTTTTGCAGATGAATTTAAAAGATACTTGTTCCCAAAGATGTTTTGTTAAATTTTCCGAGCTAGTTATCCTACCAAATAAATAATTTCGGTGGTCTATAACTAGTGTTGTTGTATATTATGGATTTAGTAAGTTATTGCTCCTGTTGTTTGCAGATCTCTTTAAGATCTCTTTTCACTTTATTTAATGCCAATTGAATTCTAGCCTACGTTTTTCGATCAAATAGCGATTTAAATTGCCTATCCCGTCAAACACCCTCTTTCAAGTTGAATTCCCAATCAAGTCAACGAAGAGTTGTTGGAAACGTTTCAGGACAAAACAATAAATATCATGTAATTTATCGTGAAATAAACATGTCTTCGAAGATCATGTTTATCCTTATCTTGAAGCTGCCTTGTTATCTTCAGAGTTCTTTTTTTTTTTCAGGGAACTAAAAAAATACGATGGATGTCTTCTACAGCTTAGCTGATTTTACTTTCTGTCTTCATTTTATTTCTTAGAGGGAAATATTCCATACAAGCGTACTAAGTAAATAGGAAGCCCCAAAAAATGATTCCGTGCTACCTCGGCTAAACAAAATCTCAGATGACTGACAGGCAGATTTTTAACTCAGGTTTTCTTCTTAACTACTTGCTGATTATTGGATCATGTTTTTTTGCAGTGGGGTCATGTCACACATGTATACACGCACACACACATACACACACACACGCGCGCGCACACACATACACACCCTCATAAGTGAAAAAGAAATGAATGAAAATTATTAAATCTCTTAATTAAACTAAACCAAGATCATTATCTAATCCCGATATATATCCTAATCCTTTCCACTTCCCAAAGCCTGAGTATGTGTCTCTCTTTACAGAAACAACAATAGTTTTTTAGAAAGTTTTTTACAGCCTCCATCCCTCATTATAAAACATGATAACCTTCCTTTTATAAGCAATTTTTGCCGGATTCCGGCAAATACAAAGTTTTGATTAGTTCCAAAGAATTCAATGAATTTACGAGACTCATTTCTTCCAGTTCCCCTTCGTCAAAACTTCGAATGAGTTTGGAACAAGAGCCCGTTTATTTTTGTGCACATAAAACGTTTGGGAGATATTTATATAGACCAATTAGGTTCTCTGCTATGATATACGTTTCACCTCGAGGCAACGAGACTTTATTTTTGGAGATGTTCTTCAGTTTTATGTGAAGTTAACATGACATTTTATGTTATGTTAACATAACCCTTTAGTTACAGTAATATAACCCTTTAGTTATGATAACATAACCCTTCAGTTATGCCAACATAACCCTCCGGTTATGCTAGCATAACCTTCCCGTTGCGCTAATATAAGCCTTTATTTATATTAACATAACCCCTTAGTTAAGCTAACATAAGCCTTTAGCTATGCTAATATTACCCTTTAATTATGCTAACATAACACTTTAGTTATACTAACAAACTTTTTATGCTATGCTAACATAACCCTTTCGTTATGCTAAAATGACCCTTTAGGTATGGTGACATAACGTAACCCTTTAGTTATGCTAACATTAACCTTTCATTCATGCTACCATAACCCTGCAGTTATGCTGGCATAACTTTTTATGTTATATTAACATAA
>JANJGK010005723.1:0-43453 GCA_039081455.1 Macrobrachium rosenbergii | reverse complement strand
ATTGCCACGTCATTAAAGAAGATGTCCAAGCCTCTAGCCGCCATGATGAATCATCCTCACCACACTCCGATCCAGGTAAAATATTATTATTATTATTATATTATCATTGTTGTTTTTGCAGTTATTATTATTATTATTATTATTATTATTATTATTATTATTATTATTATTATTATATATAACACGTTCACTCCGGTGCTAATTAACACGATCTTTACAGATCCCTTCGCTGAAGACTTCCCATTAGATGAAGATTTGATGGGGAGTAATAATAATGAAGCGTCACGCATTGGTGGAGGGGGATCTGCACTCGCGAGGGAAAGAACGGAGGGTAACAAGGTAGTGAGTACCATTCATTATGCGGCTGCGGTAGGGTCACACATTGACGTGGCAATGAAGCTAAGTAGTAGCATAGCCCGATTACGCGAAGATGTGCTCAGTAACTTCCTTGAAAGAGGTATTCGCTCGGCTATGCTCTACTTGTGTGTTATTATCACCAGTGTGAGGATGCTAGGCGACATGAATGAAAAAAATGCTTTTTATTTATGTACCCCGCCTATCCTCACTACGATTGACTCGATCTATGACTCCCTGGAGGAGGCTATTGAGTTTATAGCTAATAACTTGGAAGAAAGACTCAACCGTACTGAGGGTTCGGGTTGGTGTATGACCTCGCTGGACAGGGTTGAACTTCATATCACGCGGCGTGAGTTAGTGAATATTAATAACTTCAAGGCGTATCCCAAGGGAGTCCGTGGTAGTGATCAGGTTATCAATATTCAGTCCGGGTACAACTGTGTTATTACAGCATTAGAAGCTTACGTTGTACTCCGGGATAACCCTCCCACACGTATTAACAACCTCCCTCGTGTCTTAATGAGGAGGATGGGGAGGGGGCAATTTAATATCAAACACTCGCCAGATATGCCGTTGACCCATGACTCTTTCAAAACATTAGAAAAGGAGAATAACCTCAACATATATCTGTATAAATTATGTGAATTAGGCATGGGGGGGAAACAGCGGAAAAAAACATTGGACGGTACATCTGGCGAGGAAAGGTGGTAACCCCCAAAGCCGTCATTTGGTCACGTTGTTATTAATCACTGACGACCACGTTGCGTTGATTAAGGATATGTTGGCATTCGTGAAGAAGTTCCGACACGGATTCAAGCAGGGGCGGGGGACTGAGCACGCGGGTGGTATGTGTTACAATTGTTTGACTTTGTTTAATAGTCCCACCATCCGCGAGGCACACACTCAGGCCTGTACCGCTCGAACCACTGTCGAATACCCAGAACCCGGTCAATTTAAACAGTTTACTAAAGTTAAAGCTCTGCAGCCAATCTCACACATGGCTTTCCTGGATTTTGAAGCGTATAATATTCAACCGAAGACCGGAGAGGACGATCCGAGAATAGTATCTCGGCAGAAAGCTTTCGCTTACTGCTACGTGATCGTTGACGGTAGAACGGGGGAATATTGCACCCATAGACTAAGTCACGGAGAGAAATGCGTTGATGATTGTTTGCAGAATATGAACCGGGACTGGGCGTTATTGCGCGAACGAATGCGTGCGTATCCTTTACATATGACTCCTGAATCCACCCGTAAGTTTGAAGCGAGCACTCATTGCGAAGGCTGCAACGTCGAATTCAAGGCTGGAGTCACGAAAATGCGACATCACGCTCATTCTGTGGCACGGGATAACTTTCTGTGTGCACTGTGTCAACAGTGTAATTTGAAGATTCAATTTAAGGAGCCGACTTTAACAGTGTTCGTACACAATTTGTCGTATGACATCGCCCTGGTCTTGAAAGAGGCAGGGGCTCAACATGATTTTGAAATTCTGAAACGCGAGGGTAGTAAATTTTACTCAGCCAGATCAGGCAATCTGAGATTCGTGGATAGCAACAACGTGATTAGAGGGACCCTTTCTAGCCTCGCCTCGAGTCATATCAAACAGAAAGGTTCCCTCGAAATCGTACGTAAGTTGTTAACCCAGTATTCTCGGGATTGTCTCGATTTAGTTTTGGGTACGGGTAAACAGTACTACCCTTATGATTATGTGACGGGTTTCAATATCCTGCGAAAGCCTGGCATCCCTTCTCGAGAGTGTTTCGATTCGGAACTTACAGGGGAAACCCTTTCCAGCGAGGACTATGCACACGTGGTCAAGGTTTGGAACGCTGCTAATTGCGCCAATCTTCTAGATTACACCATTTTGTATTTGTTAATGGATGTGGGATTATTAGCAGACGTTTATTTAGCTTGGAGGAAGGCTGCCATGGCGCAATTTGGACTAGACCCCGCCCGTTACCTGACTTCTACCTCTCTCTCGCTCGATGCTTTCCTGTATTCCTCTAAAATTCGTCTCCCCCTCATTTCGAATGGTGAACTCTATCAATTAATTTGTAAAAACATCCGCGGCGGTTTTTGTAGTCTAGTTCGAAGGCAATGTGTAGCTAATAATCCAGAGTTAAATCCCAGTTTTAGGGTAGGTGATCCTCAATCGTATATATTATACGTTGATTTCACCAGTTTGTATCCCACAGTTATGAGTAAATACAAAATGCCCTTGGGTGAAATAACTGAACTTTGCCCTGCCGAATTAGAAAGTTTTGTCGCTAGCGATATTACCGTCATTGATTCACAGGGTGAATACGGTTATTTCATCCTGCTCGATACCAAACCAGTTAGACGGGATGTTGCTCTACAGACGGACGATCTCCCTCTCGCCATTCATCACATGAATGTGACTCACCAGGATCTATCGCCCTATAGTAAAAACCTAATGAATAAATTCAAGGTGAAGCTACCCAAGAAAAATGTTAAGTTGACGGGTACGCATTTACCCATGCGTAATCACTTGATCTGTCTTCCCTTATTGCAAACATTGATAAGACTCGGTCTCGAAGTTGATGTAATAAGGAAAGTGTACAAATTCAAACAGGATTTTTATTTGAGGGAATATATTCTGGAGAATGCCGAAAGGCGTGCTAAAGAGACCGATCCGGACAAGAGGAACACCATCAAAATCATAATGAATGGTCTTTTCGGTGTCACTATTAAAAATTCATTGAATTATTCTACCCGAACTGTCGTCACCACCGGTGAAGCCTCTCTCCTCAGGAATGTATCCAAACACACGTACAAGTCTTTGGAAAAACTGGGTAATGACAGGTACATTGTGAACCATTGCAAAGAGTCTGTTATGGCTGAATCCCCGATTTATATCGGTTTCAGTATACTAGACATGGCGAAGGATATGGTGTATCAGTTCTATTACGACGTTCTTCGAAAGCAGTATGGACACCGAGTTCAGCTCCTTTATACCGACACTGACAGCTTGATCTTTTCCCTCGCGACTGATAACCTCAATCGAGAACTGAAAGGTGTGCTCAAACCCTACATGGATTTGAGTAATTTCCCCAAAACTCACGAATTGTATGATGAGTCACGTAAGGGGAAACTAGGGTTAGTCAAGGTTGAAACGGGAGCTGAACTCATGAGGGAGTTTATCGGCGTTAAACCTAAAGTTTATTCGTATCTGACGGAAACTAGTCGTAGTAACACCTTGAAAGGAGTACAAAGGTGCCGGCAAAAGACCATTCCGCATAACCAGTATCGAGCTGTAATCGAAAAGAATGAGATTACTTATACTCGTGTGCACAATTTGCAAAGAGTAGGAGGTACGATGTGTCATACGAGCCAGCGAAAGGTATCTCTCTGTCCTTTAGAGGACAAGAGATATTATGTGACACCTTATAAATCGTTGGCGTATGGACATCCAGACATTGGGGTGGAGGAGGGTATGGCGGGGGAGGGGGAGGGGAAGGAGGAAGAGGAGATAGAGAGGGCAGTGGCGGTGCCAGCAGTAGCGGCAATCTCTCCCGCTCCTAGCACCTCGAGAATTCCTCCGACCCTACATCCATCACATCATTTCCCGCGGGTGAAAGGATGTTCAAAACGTCGAAGAGAGAATAGTAAAATATACAATGTTAATTCCTCTCTCTCTTCGGCGTCTTTGACTTCTCCTCGACAGGAAATGGTTTCACCCTCTCCTCCAGTTAAACGGAGGCGTATCACACCTTGACCGGGTGTCATAGTTTGTATATTTTACTATATATTTTATCCTATATTCATATATTTTAATATATTATATTGTATATAATATATTCATATACACAGTTGGTTTTTTATATTTTTAAATTATTAAATTGTATTTTTATTATAGGTTGCATTTTTACTGTACATTGTATTTTGATATTGTAGGAAAAACCTGTATATGTTTCATTATGGAAATTAAACAAATATTATTGCCGTCAACTTCCATTCACCCTAATTATTATTATTAAGGCTTGTATATAAAAGGAGCGTGTAAAGTATACAACTTTAGTCTTGAACGCGCTAACATCATGGCTGCGGCAGGTCCCTTCCCTGGGCAGTTGTTAGACCCGTTCGCTAATCCCGCTCGTATTATCATCGCGGGGTTTAGTAACAGTGGCAAGTCCGTCCTTTGTCAAAAAATCATTGAACTCTATGAAACGCGTTTCCAATACATTTTATATTGCGGGGTATCTGAACACCCCCTCGAAATGCATCCCTCAATAGGTCCCAAATTTAAAGTATCCAAAGAAATTTTAAATCCCTTTGATTACGCTGAAAAGGGGGAGACAGAGGTTAATAAAGGTCTATTATTCATACTCGACGATTGTTTCCTCGAGGCTAGTGATAATAAATTTGTCACTAACGCCTTCACAGCGGGACGTCATTCATCTATTTCAGTTATATTCATAACGCAGAATATGTTTCATTCGGGCAAGTTTAGTAGAAGTATAAGCCTGAATTGTTCACATTATATTCTAATGAAAAATCGTGATTTTAGTCAAATTGAAACTCTAGGTCGGCAGTTATTCGGCCGTCAAAAAGCTTCAGCCTTTTCGGACATATATAAAAAGGCCCTATCACGTAACCGCTACGGTTATTTGTTAGTAGACTTCGCTCCGTCAACACCTGAACTGTTACAGCTCCGAACTAATATTCTGGGTGAAACGGAATATCAAATAGCTTACCAATATGGATAAAGAACGGATAAAACTGCTAAAAACTTTGTACGGAGATGCACGGGGTGTGGGTAGTTTCAGCGGGGTGGACTCTTTATTCAGGGTAGCGAAAAATCTGGATAGCCAAATTACACGTGAAAATGTTAAAGAATTCTTGCGTGGACAAAAGTCTTACACACTGCATAAAGTCACTCGAAAAAAATTCCCCAGAAGAAAAATCATGTCACCCAAACCGCGAGTATTAGCGAGCACCGATTTAGCCGATATGTCCAAATTAGCTCGGTATAATAATGGGTTTAAATATTTGCTGGTCTTTATTGACGTGTTTTCCAGATATCTACAAATTGTTCCCTTGAAAAAGAAGGATGGTGTTACTATGCGTCGCGCTTTGAAGAAGGTTATCGAATCTACCGAATTTTCGGGAATTTCACGTTTGAATAGTGATGAGGGTAGAGAATATTATAACAAACATGTCAGAGAATATTTAGATAGTAAAAATATAAAATTATATAGCGTTTATTCGAGAGAAATCAAATCCTCTATAGCTGAAAGAGTCATAAGGACTATTAAAAGTCTGATATATAGATATCTCACACATAAGAATACCTTAAAATACATTAACGTCTTGCGTGACATTGTTCAGAGTTACAACCACAACCCCCATAGGAGTTTGGGTCGCACCCCGCAAAAGGTTCACGCATTAACGGCTAGAGATGACATTGAACGTCAATTCTCGAGTATGTATAAAAAGGCTGTTCTCGTTAATCCTCCCACCATTTCGCTCTTGAATGTTGGAGACGTTGTATGCATTGCCGATGAGCGTCGGAACGCAATTTTTAAGAGGGGATACACAATTCAAAATACTCTAGAAATTTTTAAAATCCGAAAAGTGGATACATCGCAAAATCCAGTCGTATACTTCTTGGAAGATTTAGCGGGTGAAGAAATAAAGGGTGCATTTTATCGTGAAGAATTAATTCCCACAAATCTACCAGAAACGTATGATATCACTATTCTGGGAAGGAGGAAGAAAAATAATAAAACTCAACATTACGTTCATTGGAAAGGTTATCCGAGACAATTCAATTCCTGGGTTGATGAATCTCAAATTGAACGGATATGAACCGTAAGCAGCCTTTAATACGTAAAAATAAAAACTTTATTTTATTCATCTCTGGTTTATCACCCAGTGAAAGAAGTAAAGTCATTCCCATCTTAAACGGTGGTTTGGTGGCTACGCTCTCGGAAATTTTTAGAAATTTTCTTTGTGGTAATCTAACTCAAGATAAGAAGTTTATTAAACACTTAAGAAATTGTAGACGAGAAATTCATCTTGTGTCCTTGAAAACAACGTCCATATCTAAGAAGAAAAATATACTGAAAAGTCGTAAAGGGGGGGCTATTCTATCAGCGTTATTGCCTATTGCAGCGAGTTTGGTAGGAAGTCTTTTTAATTGAAAATGAAGGAGTTTTACGTTATCCCTGCCATTACCTACGAGAGGTTAATGAATAGAAAAGAGGTTTGTGATGGTGATATTAATAACCTGGAGGGTACTGGCAACTTGGATACGACAGCTGTTAGTAGTAGCGGACACGTCCCTCTTAATATCCAAAAACTGTCTGTGCCAGCTATATAGCTCACGGGACCTCCTCTTCCTTCTCCTCCTCCTCCTATAGAAAGTGTAGGTGCAGTGACTGGAGGGGAGGTGGTAAACGCCCCGATTACGTTGAAAACAATTAAAGGGGACATGACTCGCAAAAAAAGCAATCCCGATTTAACAGGTATTATTCCAATATTTTTTAAAGAACCTCAAAAGTCATATGTTACGGCTTTTGTTAAGCACTTACAAGATTCTAACACGGTTGAATGGAATGAAGAAGGAGATTTAACTCATCCACTCGCAGGTTATAATATTTTAGATATAGCTCGAGAATTTCAAGGGAATGAAAAAACCCACGTTGATAATATTTCGAATTATCACTACTTCATAGAAATGGCCGGGATTAAAGATTGGATGTTAAGGAATATAGCCATTAAAAAACAAATCGAAACGTGGCGAAATATGGGGAAAAAGGGAGGAGGGGGAGGAGGAGGAGGGGGAGGGAAAAACAAGTTGGCGATTGTGAGGAAGAAACGAAACAGAAGCATGGTGGATGCGTGGGTGGCTTATTAACATTTTAGGAACAATGATGCCGGAGCTGTTTAGTCACGTGATACTGATTTTGATAAAATGAGTCATATGTGTGGATGACTTTGGCATGGGGGAATGATAAGACTTGTTTATTCGTGTGAGCTTGAATCATGGCTGGGAGTGATACTGATTTTGATAAAATGAGTCATATGTGTGGATGACCTTTGGCGTGAGGGAATGATAAGACTTGTTTATTCGTGTGTGTGTGAATCATGGCTGGGAGGGAGAGAGACTTGATGCTTCGTCACAACTGGTTTGTAATCGGTGATTGTGATAAAGGCAGGGAGCTCGGGTAGCTCATTATCTCTTGAAGGATTGTCACATCAAGACGTGGACTCTCGCCATGGCTTCATCAACCTCCTCGTGCAAGTTAGTTTTCGGGAACTTGTCCGAAAATATGTTCAGGAAGCGGAACACGTGTTTAGTAGTGGCCACTAATTGTGTCACATGCAGGAATTACGGTGTGGTGGCAGACGTCATTCGTGCTTATCCGTATGCCGAGTTGGCAGGTTTTCGATATTCTGCACTGGTGCATCATATGCATGTCCTCGTGATAGGGGTATTGAAGGTTCCGCCATTGTGAAAAGACCTGAAAATATCACATCTTGGGAATGCAACGATGAAGTTGATCTCCCTACCATAGCTACCTTATTAACACAATACGGTATCGGCGCCTCCATTGAAGAGAACGAATACGCACAAAAGAGCGTGGCTTATTCCAAAGATGAAGATCATGCCGATCGTTTGGCCAGAGATAGTAAGCAGATGAGATTCAACCACTTTTTTTCTTCGGTCAAGAAATTGAAGGAAGAATTATCTAAATCATCGTATGACTATGTCAAGTATGTTATCTTTCCCGCTGGCATCGGTCAAAGCGGGCGTGTTAATACGACTTGGTTGAATCAATATTTACCTGTGTTAGCTACATTCAGTGATGAAATGAGCAAAATTGGTAAAATATGTTGCGTGGCTATAATGAAAAAGAATTTATCCCTGTTGGAGGAAAGGTGCGTGGAAGATTTATATATGAAAAACTTGTTAGCTAAATTTAAAAGCTTTGAGGTGTTAGATGAAACGTCGTCTTTGATAAACGGTCGGGAAAGTGCTGGAGTAGATGTATGTGGCATATACTGAGGCTGTGATGTGAAGGAACAGGTTAGAAAATATTTAGTAGCCGTGTGTTTCGTTGAAGTATTGTTTTTGGAAAAGCGAATGCGTATATTATCGCGTTCGTGTTTGTATATACAGTTTTTTTTCTAATGTATGTATTTGTATGGAATATTAATTCATTCCCCTGTATTTAGCATTGGTTACAAATATAAAATAACAATTCCGTCTGTCATTTGATTTTTCATTTAACCTCTTTCAAACTCGGTATTAATAAATAAACAAAACTGAAATTCCGTCTGTCATTTGATTTTTCATTTAACCTCTTTCAAACTCGGTATTAATAAATAAACAAATTGAAGTGTTTGCCTTTAAACTTGTGTAGTATATGGAGATTATGACTCAAATTCTATGATAGATAAAATTTCACGTGAGGGTGAAGTCAGCTTGGCAAATATGGCGATAAGGTCAGGTTTCATCCGTGTGTCGGTTATTGGGGGAGATATCAAATTGATAAATATATGTCTCACATGAGGTTGAAGTCAGTCGCCAAATATCCTTTTATCATGATACTCCGAATATCTAAGCAAAATGTAACGGCTGAGAGAGAGAGAGAGAGAGAGAGAGAGAGAGAGAGAGAGAGAGAGAGAGAGAGAGAAGTTGATAGAGGCTACATTCGCGATGTGCATATATTAATTTAGAAATTTTATATGAGGAGGAGGTAAACGTCCCGGTTATGTTGAAAACAATTAAAGGGGACATGAGTCGCAAAAAGCAGTGAACTGAGTCTATTTGGGGTTGGGGTGGGGTGGTTTTATTCCCGTAGAGTTACGTGACGTCACGGGGGCATAAGCGTGGAGTCGATTTGGGGTCGGGGTGGGGTGGTTTTATTCCCGTAGAGTTACGTGACGTCACGGGGGCATAAGCGTGGAGTCGATTTGGGGTCGGGGGTTCAAATGAAGGGTTTCCCGTAGAGTTACGTGACGTCACGGGGGTTAGGAATGGAGTCAATTTGGGGTCAGGGGTTGGAAGGATGGTTTTATTCCCGTAGAGTTACGTGACGTCACGGGGGTTAGGAAAGGTGGAGTCAATTTGGGGTAGGGGGTTGGAAGGATGGTTTTATTCCCGTAGAGTTACGTGACGTCACAGGAGGTAGAAAAGTGGTGGAGTCAATTTGGGGTCAGGGGTTGAATTGGTGGTTTTATTCCCGTAGAGTTACGTGACGTCACGGGGGGTGCGGCAAAGTGGAGCCAGGTTGGGGTCGGGGGATTGAAATGTTGGTTTTATTCCCGTAGAGTTACAGGTGGCCATGCCCCCAAAAAGTGGAGTCAATTTGAGGTCAGGGGTTGAATTGGTGGTTTTATTCCCGTAGAGTTACGTGACGTCACGGGGGTGCGGCAAAGTGGAGCCAGGTTGGGGTCGGGGGGTTGAAATGTTGGTTTTATTCCCGTAGAGTTACAGGTGGCCACGCCCCCAAAAAGTGGAGTCAATTTGAGGTCAGGGGTTGAATTGGTGGTTTTATTCCCGTAGAGTTACGTGACGTCACGGGGGTGCGGCAAAGTGGAGCCAGGTTGGGGCCGGGGGGTTGAAATGTTGGTTTTATTCCCGTAGAGTTACAGGTGGCCACGCCCCCAAAAAGTGGAGTCAATTTGAGGTCACGGGTTGAATTGGTGGTTTTATTCCCGTAGAGTTACGTTACGTCACGGGGGGTGCGGCAAAGTGGAGCCAGGTTGGGGTCGGGGGGTTGAAATGTTAGTTTTATTCCCGTAGAGTTACAGGTGGCCACGCCCCCAAAAAGTGGAGTCAATTTGAGGTCAGGGGTTGAATTGGTGGTTTTATTCCCGTAGAGTTGCATGACGTCACGGGGGGTGCAGAAAAGTGGTTTCATTCCCGTAGAGTTACAGGTGTCCACGCACCCACTCCCTTTTTCGACCTCATGTACGTACATGAGCTTATAAGACAATTGGAGTCAGGGGTGGCAACACCCCCTTTTGCACCTCATGTACATATATTAGTTCATGTACGTACATGAGCTTATAAGACATGCGGAGTCCATTTGGGGTCACGGGTGGCCACGCCCCCCCCCCTAATATGAGCTCATGTACGTACATGAGCTTATAATACAACTGGAGTCGATTTGGGGTCAGGGGTGGCCACGCCCACCAGAATAGTGGAGTCTATTTGGGGTCTGGGGAGGCCACACCCCCTTTTTAGGCCTCATGTACGTATATGAGCTTATCAGGAGGGGGAGGGGCTAGCCACGCCCCCTTTGGGGGGTTGGGGGCGTTGCCCCGCCCCTTTTTAGGCCTCACGTACGTACATGAGCTTATCAGGAGGGGGGAAGGGGGGGGGGGGGTGGCCACGCCCCCTTCGGGGGCGGGGTTAGAAAAGTGGAGTCTATATGGAGTTTTTTCCTCTACTTATATATATATATATATATATATATATATATATATATATATATATATATATATATATATATATATATATATATATATATATATACTGTATATATATGACTATGAAAATTATTTTCTGTTAAAACAGGAATCCATCTGATAGAAGGAACCCATAAAGTCGCCAAAAGGTAGAAAGTTTTTGCTATATTTCAAAGACCAAACTGTCTCTCTCTGCTGCCAGTAGAGAAAGACAGTTTGGTGTCTGAAATATAGCAATAACTTTCTACCTTTTGGCGTTTTTATGAGCTCCTTCTATTAGATATATATATATATATATATATATATATATATATATATATATATATATATATATATATATATATATATATATATATATATATATATATATATATATATATATATATATATATATATACATTACCTAATTACGTGTCATAAATCCATATGTATAAATAGGACAACCACCACGGTAATAGGTGGATGAATGGGACAATCATCACAGTAATGTCTGGATAAAATGGACAGTCACCTGGATAAAAGGGACAGACAGTACAGTACAGTAATATCTGGAGTCACAACAGTAATACCTGGATAAAGTGGACAGTCGCCACAGTAATGTCTAGATAAAAGGAATAGTCACCACAATATTACCTGGATAAATAGGACAGTCAGTACAGTCATAATCGGATAAATAGGACAGTCAGTACAGTCATAATTGGATAAATAGGACAGTCAGTACAGTCGTAATTGGATAAATAGGACAGTCACAACAGTAATACATGGATAAAAGGGCAGCCAGTACAATAATACCTGGATAAATGGCACAGTCAGCATAGTCATACGTGGATAAAAGGGACAGTCATCACTGTAATACATGGACAGATGGGACAGTCATCACAGTAGTGTCGTGATAAATGTGACAGTCAGATCAGCCTTGTTTGAATAAAAAGGACAGTTACTACAGTAATATCTGGATAAAAGGGACAGTCACCACAGTAATATCTGGATAAAAGGGACAGTCACCACAGTAATTTATGGATAAATGGGACAGTCAGTACAAGTAGGTGCAGGAAAATTTTACTGAGTCCTTCAAAGTTCTCCCAGGTATATATATATATATATATATATATATATATATATATATATATATATATATATATATATATATATATATATATATATATATATATATATATATATATATATATATATATATATATGTGTGTGTGTGTGTGTGTGTGTGTGTGTGTGTATATACATTTTTTGTGCCCAGACGATGCGTTAACAAACATGAAATCGCTTGGTACTAAACTTCTCCCTATCATTTTCCCGTGGTATTCGCTTATACACTGAAGTCACGTGCATCTACTGAGATTATATATATATATATATATATATATATATATATATATATATATATATATATATATATATATATATATATATATATATATATATATATATATATATATACGAATGAATTTTTATCACATGACCGTGATTCATATACAAGCATTAAGCTACAAACGTCCTTTAATATCCAATTCACTCTACCTCGAATAATAATATATTTTCATATATGTTACCCAAAGGGGAATTTTTTAGTTGATAATAAGTTCGTCGTCTCGTGGGCTCGAACCACGGAAGACAAGAACTCAGGACTACAGTGACGCGAATTTTAACCACACGGCCAACAAGTGAGGTATAAGTTGATACCGACTCTCACCTACAAATCCCTGTCGAACTCAGGTATTTGTACTTATAATCGATATCAACCCACCTCTGCCATGCTAACCATGTAGTGCGTTTGTCGCACGCAGCCATATTATGAATTAATTTTTATCACATCTCCGCGATTCGTATACAAGCATTAAGCTACAAACGTCCTGTAATATCCAATTCACTCTACCTCGGGAATAATATATTTTCATATATGTTACCCGAAGGGGAATTTTTTAGTTGATAATAAGTCCGTTGTCTCGTGGGCTCAAACCACGGAAGACAAGAATTCAGGACTACAGTGACGCAAATTTTAACCACACGGCCAACAAGTGAGGTATAAGTTTATCGATGCCGAACTCAGAGGTGGATTGATATCGATTCTAAGTACAAATACCTGAGTTCGATGGGGATTTGTAGGTGAGAGTCGGTATCAACTTATACCTCACTTGTTGGCCTTGTGGTTAAAATTCGCGTTACTGTAGTCCCGAGTTCTTGTCTTCCGTGGTTCGAGCCCATAAGACGATGAACTTATTATCAACTAAAAAATTCCCCTTTGGGTAACATATATGAAAATATATCATTCCCGAGGTGGAGTGAATTGGATATTAAAGGATTTATATATATATATATATTTCCTCAAGGATATGAGGCTAAACTGTATCCGGTTGCAAAGCTTTTGCTAAAGGACATAATGAGGTTACCTTGAATTGCAACTACCTCCAGGTCACCCTTGGGAAAGGTGTAGTACCTGTAAACCTCCCTTGCTAGGGTACAGCTCCACTGCCTTGTGGATAAACTTTTTAGTTAAAGGCTAAGGAGAAGGAAAACTCCCAATTTAAAACCCCTACTGCCTTGTATGGTCAACCTTTTTAGGTAAAGGCTAGGTCTATGGCTTATAACCATAGCATGGAAGAGAACTGGAGACCTCACCATGTATAACCTCCAAGAATAATCATGGCTACGTCACAAAGAAGATTACAGATGAACGGCGTTAGTGGGAACTATGTCAGAATGGATGATGTGGTTGTCTCGCCCGGTCAAACTAGTCATGTGGTGCAGTGGCATTTGACCGTCATCAAGCTACTGCCCCAAAAAGAAAAGAAAGAAATGTAATAACAACCCAAAGACAACAGAAAACAAGGAAAATAAGGATAGCTACTTGGAATGTTAGAACATTATATCAGGCTGGAAAGAAAATGAATGTAGAGAGAGAAATGGAAAAAATGAAGCTACAAGTATTAGGGCTTAGTGAGGTTAGATGGCCAGGAGTGGGATGTTCTCCAACTTCAACAGGAGGAACCTTCATATACTCGGGAGGCCAGAGTGCTGAGAGAGGTGTTGGTGTGATTCTAGACAAATCTGTGAAACCATGTTTGATAGGCTATTGGGCTGTATCTGACAGGATTTTGTTGGTGCATATAAAAGCCACACCATTCAATATATGCATAATACAAGTGTATGCACCTACATCTGAACATGATGAAGAGAATGTTGATCAATTTTATCTAGAGTTAAATCAGGCAAGAGAGCAGTGCAAAGAGCATGAAGTAATTATGGTTATTGGTGACCTCAATGCGAAGGTGGGACAAGGAAAAACAGCGGATATTGTTGGGCCTTTTGGATTAGGTAGAAGAAATGAGAGAGGAAACAGATTTGTAGACTGGTGCTTAGAGAGAGAACAGATTATATCAAACACCTGGTTTAAGCACCACCCAAGACATCTCTGGACATGGAAAAGCCCTGGTGACAGAGTTAGAAACCAAATAGACTTTCTAACCATCAATAAAAGATTTAGGAACTCTGTCAAGCAAGTGAAAACCTACCCAGGAGCCGATTGTAATAGTGACCATGTACCAGTTGTAGCAACAGTGATGGTGAAGTTGAAAAATCAGAGGAAGAGTACACCTAAATCAAAGAGGCAACTGAAATTATTGAAAACAGAGGAAATGAAGAACCAATATAATATAATTGTAAGAAATAGATATGACCAGCTTAAGGAGGAAGGCCCAGTGCTCCAACATCCTCAGCAAAAGTGGCAAAATATGGAGAATGCAATAAGAGAAGGTAATGAAATAATACCATCAACAGAAAGGAGAGCTCGGAGAGAATGGATGACAGAAGATATCTTGATAATGATGGATGAAAGAAGGCTACAGAAGGGTAAAAATGAAGATAGATATAGAGCTCTGGATAGAACTATTAAGAGGGAATGCACAAGGGCAAAGAAGAAATGGATGGATGAGATTTGTGAGGAGGTAGAAGATTTGGATAAAAGGGATGAACGGAGAAAGTATGATAAGGTGAAAGAAATTACTTTTAAAAAGAAGAGAAGTATCAGCACTGGTATCAAAAAAGCGGATGGAACCATAGTAATAGAGTCAAAAGAAATATTGGAAAGATGGACGGAACATATTGGAGAATTGTTTGATGATGATAGAATAGAACATCTAGACTTCAGTGACAACGGAGAAGGACCAAGTATAATCAGATCAGAGATAGAGGCATCTTTAAAACAAATGAAAAGCGATAAAGCAACAGGTGATGATGGAATAGCAGCAGAGATGTTGGTAGCTCTGGGAGAATACATCATTGATATATTAATGGAAATAGTGGAAGGAATATAATTATGAAGATGGAGAGCCTGCAACACAGATGTACAAATCAACATTTATCACAATGCCAAAAATACCAGGAACACTTGAGTGCAATAAACACCGGACTATCAGTATCATGAGTCAGATCACAAAAATAATATTAAGGATTGTTTTGAATAGAATAAGAAATAAGATACTCCCAGAAATTGGCAATGAACAGTGTGGTTTTATGAGAGATAAAGGGACAAGAAATGCAATTTTTATTTTGAGAATGTTGATGGAGAGAGCAATAGAAGTGAAAAAAGATCTATATATTTGTTTTGTTGACTATGAAAAGGCTTTTGATCGGGTTAGACATGTAGACCTTATAAGGATATTGGAACAGATAAATATCGATGGGAAAGATCTAAGATTGATAAAGAATTTATATTGGAATCAAGAGGCATCAGTGAAAGTAGAAAATGACGGATCAGAGACTCGGCATATCAAGAGAGGTGTAAGACAGGGTTGTGTGTTATCACCCGATCTCTTCAATTTATATAGTGAAATGATAATGAGAGATCTCAGAGATATGGAAGGAATTAAGGTTGGAGGAGTCAATATTAATAATATCAGATATGCTGATGATACAGCACTTGTTGCAGACTCTCATGATAAACTTCAAGCTTTAGTCAGTACTTTACACGAGTCAAGCAGAGAAAGAGGTCTGTCAATAAATATTAAGAAAACAGAAGTTATGGTTATCTCCAAAGATGAAATCCCCCCAAGAACAGATATAAGAATTAATGCTGAAACAGTTAAACAAACCGATAGTTTTAATTATTTAGGATGCACTGTCACAAGTGATGGAAAATGCGAAAAAGAGATCAGGAAGAGAATATCCATGGCAAAAGATGCATTTGGTAAGATAAAGAGATTAGTCACCAACTTAAAAATATCGATGAATCTTAGGAGAAGATTTGTGAAATGTTTTGTTTGGTCTGTATTGTTGTATGGCTGTGAAACTTGGACCTTGAGGAAGGCAGATGAGGAGAGGTTACAGGCTGCAGAAATGTGGTTTTGGAGAAGGATGCTGAAAATATCATGGACAGAAAGGAAAACTAATGAACAGGTATTAGAGAGAGTAGGCATTGAGAGAGAACTTTTGGCTTCAGTGAGAGGTAGACAAATGTGGTTTGTGGGTCCCATAGTGAGAAGACAAGAACTAGAACATCTCTCTCTCACTGGTAAAATCAATGGAAGTCGGCCAAGAGGAAGACCTAGACAAAAATATATGGATGGATTGGTGAGAATGACTGGAGGAAGAATGTCTGCAGCTCAGTTGCTGCAGAGAGCCGGAAATAGAGAGGAGTGGCGAGCCATGATTGCCGACGTCCTTGGGGATATGGCACCTGGATGATGATGATATATATATATATATATATATATATATATATATATATATATATATATATATATATATATATATATATATATATATATATATATATATGTATATATATATATATATATATATATATATATATATATATATATATATATATATATATATATATATATATATATATATATATATATATATATATATATATATATATATATATATATATATATATATATATATATATATATATATATATATATTTGTGAAGCAGTACAATTCCAAGCTTTGATGTATGCGGTTTAATGTGTTTGTAGACAAAGAAATTGAAATTGAGGAGATAGAATTTAATTGGTACATTGGAACGCGCCATTACCTCAACGGCTGTCTTGATTCTAAAGTCTTGAGATTTTTCTCCGTTATTCTCAAGGGCCAAAGGACAATTCGACTTCTCTTCCGTCGCGCCGATCATGACAGCCTCTAGTCACCTTTCCTTGGTCGCTTTTATCTTTATTTACTTGCATGTCAATTTCTTCTCGATTTGCTTTGTGATTTATTTAGAAATGACAGAGTGAAGAGGTTCTACTCACCTGGAAATATAGTTTTTAATATTCATGTTCTAAATATTGATCCAGAGAGAAAGTCTTTTATAATTTTGAGAAACAACATTGCTCAGTCAATTCCATGTCTGTGTATCCTATACTGAGAAACACTACCTTCTCTTCCAGCCAAGTGAAGTGCATTATGCCTTTGTGATTCATTTTTAAAATTCTTATTGTTTTCTTCTTACAATAATAACATTCTTGTATTAATCTGTGTGGTTTAGAAGGGCGCTTTTGAACGAGCATAAAACGGGGTCCATACGTCAATGAATGAACAGAATAATGATCATATTGCCCGAAAGAGCGGAAACGCCGTGCTGACTTGCAATGCAAATTCGTGAGGTGATTATCTGCTTTTAATTTAATTGCCTTCATTATTCGCGCTCCCCTTCAAAGGCAATGACACCAGCATTACACTCGAGGTGTATTTTTCATTCATAGAATAATCTATTCATTAGATTAATTATGCAATTTGGGGACATTGCAAATTTTAATACAATCATCAATGTCAAATATACGACAACTTTTTCGTAAAATAGTATCATACCAACTTACAACGTTTGCATACCTACGTTACGAATAGTTTCACCTTGCAGAGACAGAATTTCACTCGAATCTTCCAATGACTCAGGTCGAAATATAGAAAAAGCTTATGTAATTTCCATACTCATCGTACAGCTTGTCTAATTTTGCGTTCAACAAAGAACGGAAAAAAACGAGTAAAAAATACTCCGAAGTTTCTTCGGCGCAATCGAGTTTTCAGGACAGTATATAATGCCACGGCCCATGAAACTCTTAGCCTCGGCCCGTGAAACTCAACCACGGTCCGGTGGTGGCCTGTGTTGTTGGCACCTATAGCAGTGCCAGAAGTACAGTTATGGCTAATTTAACCTTAAATAAAGTAAAAACTACTGAGGCTATAGGGCTGCAATTTGGTATGTTTGATGATTTGAGGGTGGATGATCAATATACCAATTTACAGCCCTCTAGCCCCATTAGTTTTTAAGACCTGTGGACGGACAGAAAAAGTGCGTACAGAAAAAAGTGCGGGCGGACAGACAGAGACATCACAATAGTTTTCTTTTACAGAAACTAAAAGTAAACCTACAGATTCTAGTTTCTTTGTTTGGACTGTGGTGACTTTAAAGATGGTTTGCTCGTTTCTCTTCCTCTTTCTCTATCTCTGTGTTCTATTTCTACACAGATATGATTCTAAAAAAATTTTTATATCCTGAATATGAAAGACATACGGCACAATTTCGTAACCATCACCGCATTCGAAGAGCCAAACCTTAATTGACATATTTTAATAATGAGTGCGCTTTGTCCATATTAGTTCCAGTTTTCAAGGCTTTATACATATAACGCTAACAGGCTTTATAAGCAAATGATCTGCTTCTTTGATTTCTTCGTCATCGCAACAAAGAAAATGACGTTACAAACAAAAACAGCCTTCATACATAGAAAACGGATCAGAATTACTGTTTCACAAAAAGAATACAAAACAGAAACTAGAAAGAGAATTATTATGTGTCCAAATGTTAGAGTGATAGGCTGCACTATGTGCAATACGCCTTTTAGTGAAATAAAATATCTGTTCCCTGTCCAATTAGACTGACCGGAATCCCTCATGGCTTATATATTGCGCTTCACATGTTTAAATAAATATTTCCCGCCAACGTTTTCTCACAGTTTTCAGTAGGTCTTGGTTTTGTCAGCATCAAATTCCAACCTCTCGCCCCTCTCTCTCCGATATTCTGTTTTTCCTTGTTGTTTTAATACAACGAGCTTGACGTCCTAAGCCTTGTCCTATGAGCGTTGAGTGTATGAATTTTAAATATGCTATTATTACTTATTAATCCTCTTTCTCTCTCTCCACACACACACACACACGCATACATATATATATATATATATATATATATATATATATATATATATATATATATATATATATATATATATATATATATATAATATTATAATATACATACATATATATATATATATATATATATATATATATATATATATATATATATATATATATATATATATGTATATATATATATATATATAATATATATATATATATATATATATATAATATATATATATATATATATATATATATATATATATATATATATATATATATATATATATATATATATATATATATATATATATATATATATATATATATATATATATATATATATATATATATATATATATATATATATATATATATATATATATATATATATATATATATATATATATATATATATATATATATATATATATATATATATATATATATATATGTGTGTGTGTGTGTGTGTGTGTGTGTGTGTGTGTGTGTGGAGAGAGAGAAAGAGAGAGAAAGAGGATTAATAAGTAATAATAGCATATTTAAAATTCATACACTCAACGCTCATAGTATCTCCATATTCAGTGCGATTGAAAATACAGGAATTGGCTCATCGCCTTACATCAACTTCGTAATATCCTAGAATATCATACCATATGAAACGACACTTCAGCAAGTGTGGGAATTCTTTATTTTCGATGCAAACCAGTGAATAACTCTGAAGATAACTGGAAGCAATAAATGATCGCTTCCTTTTATTACTCTGAATTGCCATTCCGCATTGCTTGTTTCCTCTTTTTCGCGAACATTGCATCTCTTGGCTTTTATCTAATGACATCGGAACAGGTGTTCGTTGCCTTCGTTGTGCGAAGACGGTCTTATTATGGGCTTTTCAGGGGATCTATGCTTCACCTGCAGGATATCTCATGTTTATGATTTTAATCATATCTTTTCCTGTTACGCGAACTTGTGTTTATCTTTGACACGTTTGTCTTTTTTTTTCTTGAGAGAATGATTTAAGAAAAACTTCCATATTTTGTTCATTGACACCAATTCTTTTTGAAACGAGAGAGAGAGAGAGAGAGAGAGAGAGAGAGAGAGAGAGAGAGAGAGAGAGAGAGAGAGAGAGAATATTACATTTTGTTATAATTTCAAATGTTTCAATAAACAAAATCAAACCACGACTAGCATCAGAGCCTGAAAACAGGTTTCTCAGAAAAATCTCCTTCCAGCTAGTTCACCAAGAAAAACATTTCATTCCTTTAACAAGGTTGGGACATTCTTAAAGGACATTGGTAGCTGCGGCACACCTTTAAAATGATTTCATCTTCACTGTTTCTGTAGTTCTGAATAAATTCAGTTTAGCATGAGCAAGGATAAAATGGTCTCACAGGGTGTATCGGTACTTATATTTATGCACGTGCACATTATCCATGAACTGATGTGTGGAAGATAGGGCGAATGAAGAGTCCCAAAAAAGAATGGGACTTTCTTTATGGCAACACTCGATAATATGCAATGGAAGAATTTATCAGCTTTCAGCTTTTATTGCCTAAAAGTATAACTTTACATTCCCTCGTGACATAAATGCTTTGTAAGTTATTTGTGTAGAAATAACTCTGTGGTTCTTTTATTAGTCTGACCTTATTCATAATTAGGCTTACGTGCAATGGAAAGAAATAAGAGAAAGATTTACACACGGTCCTCAGCACGTGCATGTAGAAAAGGAATGACAAGTGGGGCAACAGATAAAATTCTTTTATAAAAATAAAATATTCTGTTTATCAACCATCACAAAAATGAAGCGTCGTCATGTGATCGTGAGAGAATTGTTAACACCTACACTAAATTTGTCAACTATTCCTCCAGATATTTACATTCCTTCTCCGTTTCCATTTCATAGGACAGGTTTCATTTTCAGCAGGACCAAAAATAAAGTTTTTACTCGTCTGATTTAATATTCAACATAATTTTCAGTGATACATTACTTTACCCTGATCATGTTTAGGAAATGTTCACTGCCGGTGAAAATCATAAAAAAGTATACTTACACACACACACGTGTATATATACATACATATATATATATATATATATATATATATATATATATATATATATATATATATATATATATATATATATATATATATATATATATATATATATATATATATATATATATATATATATATTTCAGAAAATATGGCTGCTACAATTTTAAAGGACACATATATGCATTTCATAGCTTCAATGCTTTAAGATGTGATGGAAGAATTTTTGGAGTCAGATGGAACTAGGGCGAGAGACTCGAGGTAAAATCTTTGTATTCAGCAAATAGTTTGATTCCTCAGCAATGTTGCCGGTCAGGTGATCTTCCAAGCGTTATGTATATTCGTGAGTACATGCGTTAGTTTGATCTAGATTATGCCAAAATCTGCCCTAAAAGTGAGTTTGATCGTTCATTAATGTGATAGAACTGCAGTTGTCTAGATGTAGCTTTGGAGAGGATCCAGGCTTTTGAACGGCAGATAAGGTAGAGTTTGAAATCTCTGTTTTTATGGGAGGAAATTGAACTTGTGATTTTTACCATGATTTTCTGATCATTATGAACTTTTGAACTCGTGTGGGAGATTTAATATGAATATTCATACCTCTTTTATATTATTATTTTGTTATGTTACGTTTGCCATATCTTGGCTATGCATTTTACACTTTCCATTATTGTGTTTTGCATTTCATATATTTTTGGGAGTTTTCTATCATGTTTAATTCTTCCGACAGATGTCTGTGGACAGTGTGGACTGGTTCGAATAACATGTGGTAGACTGTTTTTTTTTACATGACTTTAGTTATTGATTTGGGGAGTATGTGTGAGTTTGGATATTTTCAGGCTATTAGCCATAGTGAGACTTCTTTAATCAGAAGTGTTTTGCAGTTCAGAGTTTAGTTATCTGACTCGATAATTCATTTATTATGCATTTTAATCTTTGCTTTGTTTTATTCATTTCTTGTTGGGTTATTTGAATAATAAACCTATTTTTGTAGAAACTATTGCGTTTCTTTAAATAGTCCATTTAATTGCTTTGGTGAGAATGAGTGAGATTCGGGTGGGTGAACTTCGGAAAACGATGAGAGAGAGAGAGAGAGGCGATACACGGTGAGAGAGAGAGAGAGGGGAGAGAGAGAGGGGAGGAGAAAAAAAAGGATGCAAGTGTTATCGTGAGCGAACCTTCATACGCCTTTTCCTGAAGAAAGATTGTTAGAGCACGTTCCGTACACTTTCAAAAAAGTAATTAATTCTGTTCTTGTAACATATATATATATATATATATATATATATATATATATATATATATATATATATATATATATATATATATATATATATATATATATATATATATATATATATATATTATATATATATATATATATATGTGTGTGTGTGTGTGTGTGTGTGTGTGTGTGTGTGTGTGTGTGTGTGTGTGTGTGTGTGTGTGTGTGTGTGTATAATGACCTCTCGGTCAGCTTTCTGCAAAGCAAATCTCGTAACGAGATCTGTGAACGTCTATTTGGCTCTGATCATATCTACATTCGATGGTTCCTCAGGCTACAAACAATTTATGATCAATGCAAATCGTGAGTAAAACGACGGTTTCGACATTTGACTTCTGACTGATAAAGGCATTTTTATATGTTGATATATTTCTCTTACAATTTCTTACTCCGTTGTTTTTCTTTCCTTCTAAAGCCATTTGTGCCATTCAACTACGTTCTTTTGGAATTGATTAAATTAAATTTTGATTTTGGGTACGACTAATTGCTACCTCTTGTACCAAGCATCAAACGATATTCAGAGGTCATTAGCAGAGGAATATTTTTCATTCATAGATACAAATTCACGGATAGAGAGAGAGAGAGAGAGAGAGAGAGAGAGAGAGAGAGAGAGAGAGAGAGAGAGAGAGAGAGAGAGAAAGAGAGAGAGAGAGAGAGAGAGAGTCAATTGAATTACATGTATTGCGAGATTTATTCTAGGAAAAGAATTTCTAGAGTGAGTTAAAAATTACCTAAAATTTTTCATATCTGATTCATTATAGCTTAAGAGCCATCACAAGCAATTTCCAGTTAATAAAAATGGCTCTACCGCTTATAAAATCTTGGTGGTGTCTCCTTCGGTGTTTTACTGCAATGATAACGAGTCATGTGATCTTGTTTCGACAATCTGTTCATAAATCGATGTGGAATAGGCCCATTTGTCTTCTTTAGTGAGCATCCTGGAAAATTCGTTTCCCTCTCTTCTACTTTTATACCGTTCTTCGACGTCATAAGTCATCGTTGTCTAGCTATCGTCTTTGTCGTTTACCTTATAATTATAACTAGTGATGAATGACTTGCAATTCCTATTCTATATACTTCCATAATACCTTCTCTAAAGCTTTGTTTAGTTTCAGTCTAATAAGAGAGTTATGGAATTACGATCATTGTTATCAGCATACACATTATATGTGTATGTGTGCGTATAACTTTAGAATCAACATATTTCTAACATGCATAAGCTATTCTTCCTGTGCACTGGGCAAATAAAATGGGATTTATAAAAACAGCTCTTACTTACTTATATATCAGCTTCGTTAGTTTCTAAATCGTCGCTTTCTTGTGTAACTTTTTGCGTACTCATTCAGGCTTCTGCTCATCTTCCCTTAGATTATACTATTTTGTATAGAGGCAGAGATTATTGTTTAAAAGAAACAAAATATTGGCAACTTAGAATCTAAATATTTTCTCCCTAATTTACCCTTAACTTAATTTTTGTCTTTTTAAAATGCATAAAATGCATCATGATAAACGGATTAACCTAAGATACAACGAGCCAAACTCATTATCTTACCATTAATAATTCATAACTTAGAACTTCAACTGCTGAAGTTTTGCTATGAAAAGTAAAAATTCTGGAAAGCAAGAGTCTAGCTATGGAAGAGAAAAAATCGTTGCAGCATTATCGTTACACTAACAGAACACAAACTTGACAACTTCAGAAAAAGAATACTTGAAATTTCCCGAAAGCTCTCAGTCAAACGAAGCTTACCTGAGATTCAGTCTATAAAACAAAAAAAACGATAATAATTTCATTCCTTTCTTTACGCCCCAGCAACTGAAGCGGAAAATAAATTTCATTCATGAACAAATTCAGTTCGTTGGGTAGTCTCCTCAAATGGCCTTGTTTTCACTTTTGTCTTCCTACTTTTGTTCATCTTTTCCGCTTCTACTCATCATCTGCGATGTCTTCCTCATGTGCACAGAAGAGTTTACAGACGGGGAACACGAAGACATTCAGGCTGAAAGGCAAACACAAAGAATGCCAATAATTGCTTTGACGGAAAGTACCTTATCTTTTCTAGATTTGACTTCAAATTTTTCTGTGAACATATACATCAAACAAATTCTTTTAATTCTGTATCTGAAATAAAGAAAGGATAAACAGAAGTCACTAATGTAACTGCTGTATTCATACTTTGAAAATGTTAAACCATTAATAGAATAAACTGTATATCTCATAATCATATTCAAAAGTGGGGTTCCTAAAAATTGTTGTGGGCGAATTGATAAGATTTTGTGGCCTTTCATGAAGCAGAACTCTCTCTCTCTCTCTCTCTCTCTCTCTCTCTCTCTCTCTCTCTCTCTCTCTCTCTCTCTCTCTCTCTCTCTCTCTTTAACCTTTTCCTACACCTCTGTTCCCACTTCCTTTCTTCCATCTTGCTGACCAACCACCCAAATTCCTCTTATGTAATGAATGGCTGAGAGTACCCCGGTGCTTGGCCTTACAGCCAGATTTTCACATATCAGTCAGCCAAAGTCTCTCTCTCTCTCTCTCTCTCTCTCTCTCTCTCTCTCTCTCTCTCTCTCTCTCTCTCTCTCATACACACGTATAAGTAAAATATACTAGGGCTCTGCATAAAAAGGTCTTTGGACTCCATAATAAGCAAAAATTAAATCTCTTTTTCATCCTGCTGGCCTGGGGAATCAAATGACATAATCCGATCAGAGTCAGAACTACAAAAAAATGCGAAGAAAAGGATAGAAAAGATGAAGAAGAAAAATGAATGTACGTAATCCAGAAGAAAGATCTGGTAAAATACAAAGGTCTGTAGAAATATTCTGTGCACCAATGTGATAACATTTTCAATGTCAAAGCTCCGTCTCCCTTCCAATCCATCGTTTATTTGCCTCAGATATTAAAATCTTATTATGGCAATTCATAATCGTGCAGGTAAACTTTCCATTCTAAAAAATTACATGTTTTTTTCTGAATTTTAGAATATTGCATAATATCCACTGTATGACAGCTAAGCTGACAATAAAGCCAAGCCATAGACGATAAAACCAAGATAAGAAAGAGAGCTTTCGTATCGCCATCTATCGGCTCTCTGAATGGCTAATTTTACGAGAAGCATTATACAAAACATTTCGGTGAGTATTATCCAGCAAAGTTAATGCATAAACACGTCCGCATATACACACTCACACCTAGATATAATGTCCAGTACACACTTGTCATATATATATATATATATATATATATATATATATATATATATATATATATATATATATATATATATATATATATATATATATATATATATATATATATATATATATATATATATATATATATATATATATATATATATATATATATATATATATATATATATATATATATATATTTTTTTTTTTTTTTTTATAAATATTACTGCTGTTCGCCCTCGATGTAGTTAGGTGTAGGAATATTAGTCCAATTGACCTCGACAGAGAACATCTCTGCCCGCCGGTAGGGTAGGCAATTTAAAAATAACAATCACCGCAGCAGACAAATGGCGCCGCATAGGCTGGAAAGTTTGTAAACAAAATATGCTAGGGCAATAGGGACCTAAGCCTCAGAGAGGGTTTACGCTCAATGACCCCTAGTTATGGTGGCCCTTAAGCTTTATTCTATGCATTCGACGATGCCTTTGTCAAGGTCGGATTGCCCGGGGCGGTATAAGCCCTCCTCTGGCGGGAACGAAGCGAGGTCGGGTCAGAGAGATCCCAGCGGTCACGGAACCAGGGTGACGCTGCGTGCGTGCCCGAACGATATTCTTTGTTCTTTATTACTTTCTCTCCTACGTCTATCTTAATTAGTGAATTGGGAAGACTGCCAGAATACGACTCCTGAGGTCCCTCGTTTGCGCAGCGACTCGACATTCACGGTAAGTCCGATTCTTGTTGTAGCTTCGTCGATTGACTAGTACTTTTCTGTATTTCACATTATTTCTTTGTTTTCTTCCTTCAGCCACCACTTAGTGTATATGTGTTTACGAAGTCTAGATTAAGCCTAATTATTATATTGTTAGCTTCAACCCCGTTATTCCAGTAAAATACCTAGGATTTAGGGTAAGCAAAATCAGGTTAAATCTCGATGCTTTTGTATGCCTCGCGTCCGAATGTTTGGAAGAACCGTTGCGTTTAAAATCAAATTCATCTCAAATATTCTTTGTTAAGGTTAATAACCCTTAACTGGCGACCTTTGGCTAATTAACGTCTGTCTTTGAGGTTAACTTTTGGCTTCAAGTGGCAGGTTACGTGTAATCTTGGTTTGCAGGGCCGTAAAAATTACGTAAATTGAATAATACATGATCAACCAAGACCCTCACACGTAACATTGGCGACCTTGCGTAGAATCTAAAGTACATTTTAGAGAAAGAATCTGGAGAAAAGGAAATTAAATTACATTAATTCAAAAAAAAAAAAAAAAAAAAAAGTCAGATATCGAACTCCATTTCATACTTCCAAACAAGGAACGAGGCATAATAATAAGCAGTAAAGAGAATAGTATAACAAGTGTAGCGAGAATTAGCGTATAGGAAAGGGTGCGTCGAGAGCAGAGCGTCATAATTTATAACGTCTAAGACAAGGACATTACCGTGTTCGGATCGTGAATCAAGTCATTCAAGTAACGAATTCAAAGGCCGAATCGCGGAGCCCAGTTCATATACACAAAGTAATGTAGAAATCGCGTCGGCAATTCCGATCGTTATTGTTTGCATATAGCGGGAATCATTCAAAACTGTGTCAGTGAAGTAGCAAACGAACTGAAATAGTAATTTTACAATAAAGGTACCGTTCAACAACGTAAATTTACGCAGGCAGGCTAGCATTTCTCTTTTCATTCTTTGTTTAATGTCCGGGTGAGAATACGATAACAAAAGACACAAAGTTGTTGGTAATTTAGTTTTCCATCCGTAACGTAAAACACTATGCATGATTGGTATATTTAAAGTAAAATCTGGATACCTGCATTTGTTGCGTTGTTTTGAATTTGTTTGAAAAAGAAAATACCCGCCATCTTGGATCCCTCCGCCGTGTTCGCGCGGTTGTTTTGAAATTGTTCGAACTGTTTGTGAGAGAACGGCCATTTTGGGGTTTCCTTCGCCGGCCGAGGTTGTTTTGAAATTTAGGCCTAACGGGACCTTGGCCGCCATCTCAACGACCTTGTTATTGTGACCTCGACTCTGCTCCCCGCCACTCTTGGGGCATATATTTTTTTTTTGCTTTTCGTAGCGAACCCACCTCCTAATATCTTAGCTAGGAAAAAACCAAAAGATAATTTAGGCAGGGAAAGTTAGGCCTTAGTTAGGAGTAATAACAAGTTCCTATACGAATACCTACTATAAAATCATATAAAGAAAATTTAAAATTTTTACGATAAACTTTTGTGATGTCGGCTCCCGGGAAAATTAAGATAATAAAGTAATCCCTAAGGAAGCCAAGACGATGCATCTATATCATTTTATTAAGATCCATGCCATTGTGCATGTATAAAATCTTTGTTTACATGTTCTCAAGCAGCAAGAAATTCGCTGACTGAAAATCTCTTTCTCTCTCTCTCTCTCTCTCTCTCTCTCTCTCTCTCTCTCTCTCTCTCTCTCTCTCTCTCTCTCTCTCTCTCTCGTCATTCAAGTAAGCATTCCTAACCTAAGTGTACGTGACCCTCTTCAAAGAAAGAACGGCCGACACTAGGCTAATTAATTCGAATACTTAAACCAATTAAAAGAAAACACCTCTGTCCCACAATAGATGAGGACAAGTTAAGAGTAATTACAATACAGTGATAAACTGTCGGTCACGAGTGAGGCCTGCTATCCAGACCGAAGCCAACAGTAGTTTTCACCCTCTGAAAAAAAGAAGGGGCCAGCACTGGGGCCGGTACTGGGACCAGCCACTCACGAGGATCTTTAAGAAAAAAAAAAAAAAAAAAAAAAAAAAAATCACTTTATTCCACAGTGCCAATAATTTGAAGCACTGTCATCACTTGAATAGCTTACTCTCTCTCTCTCTCTCTCTCTCTCTCTCTCTCTCTCTCTCTCTCTCTCTCTCTCTCTCTCTCTCTTTTACCTTCCCTTTCTCTCTCTTTCGATTGTTGCACTCTGCAGGGGGTGTAGAGTGCCTGTCCTCCCATATAGCCTAGTTGGACTCCAGTAGAGGGTCCCTAGGAACACATTGGCACCATAAGTGCCACTAAAGAAAACAAAAGGGAACACAGAAGAGAAAGTTCTTCTGGAACCTAACCTGCACCAGTGCCTAGGGATACTGAGTGCCACCAGTGTGACCTGTACACGGCACACCCAAACTACAGTGCCACCTTTGAAAGGGTGCCACGTCATTGAAGAGACACTTCCTTGCTGCCCAAGTACGCCTGTCGACCCGGTTAGACGCCCTTCCCCACCAGAACCATGGCAGCAGAGCATTATAAAACTTTCCTGGGGCTGGGGACGGCGGCAGGTCTCACCGGCTCGGAACTTACTACCTGGGTTAAGGAGCAAGTGGACGACTTGGCCAAGCGGGAGAAGGAAGAAAGACTCGAGCAGAGGAAGTATGAAGCCGAGCAGAGGAAGTATGAAGAAGAACGAAGGGTGTATGAAGCCGAGCAAAGGCAATATGAAGAGGAAAGAGAAGAAAGAAGGAGACAGCATGAGTTAGCCTGCAAGGAAACTGAGTTAGCCCTAAAGGAGAAGGAGCTCGAGCTTGAGAGAGCGAAAATGGAGAATGCGGAAGCTATGGCTAGCCATCAAGCCTCCAGTCCTACACCTGCTGCATCAAACGCTCCAATTTCGAGCATCAATTCTCTAGCCCCCAAGTGGACTGAGGACGAGCCAGAAGCATGGCTGGAGGAGATCGAGGCTCTTTTCGATAACTACAGCACCACGGAGACAGAGAGAGCCTTAATACTGGCCAAGCATATGGAGGGAAAAGCCAAGGCAGCGCTTCGCTTACTGGAAAAGAGCCAGAGAGGCAACATGGCGGAAGTTCGTAGAGTCATTACAAAGGCCTACGAAATAACCCCAGAAAAATGGAGACAGCGGTTCCGAGGTCTTGCCAAGGAAGTCGGCTGGTCTTGGACGGAATGGGCATGTCACAAAACCCAGTCCGGTACGCGCTGGTTCGACTCCTTGGCCTGCACGACGTTTGAGGATCTCTTCAATCGGACCATGCTAGAAGACCTCTTCCAATGTGTGCCAGGGCCCCTTGCGGTATATCTTAACGATAAACAGCCCTCCACACTTATGGAAGCTTGTCGCATGGCTGATTCGTGGGAAACTTTCAATCAGTCGCATAGCACCTCTCAGAAGCGAATCATCCCTCCGGCCTACCTCTCGAACTCCACTCGCCCAAAGAATGGACTGCCTAGCAAGACCCTGTGCAACTATTGCAAGAAGGGGGGCCACGCTGAAGCTGAATGCCGATACAAACTCGGCACTAATAAGCAGCCTAACCCTACCAGCCAGAACTCCGCTCCCGATTCATCCGCTCAGCCCTCTCCTCCAACAGTTACTGCAGGCCACCGAGCCCATCCAAAAGGCCCGTGCAGATCCTGTGGGGCTGCTAGCCACTACAATGCTGGATCTCCGGCCTGTCCACATCATGTCCCCACCACCAAATTTGTCAACCTAATCAGCACTTCATTTTCTGCTGCTGGTCCGCACCGGATCCTTTACCCCGAGAGACTGGAAACCCAGTTCATCTCGGTGGCCCCTCTTCAGAGCACTAGCCTGCCAGTGACCCTTCCGGTCACAGTAGACACTGCGGCAGACATTAGCCTGATCACTAGGGCCCAAGTGCCAGCCGGTGCCATGGTTGACGAAGAAACCCGGTGTGAAATGAAGTGGATAGAGGGCCACACCATCACCGTTCCTACTGTCCAACTCCAGGTTATGACACCTTTGGGCACGATACCCCACCGCCTCGGCGTGGTAGGTGGAATTCGGCCCGGAGTGGTCTTCTTGTTGGGTCGGGATCTTCTCTGCGGAAGCCCGTTACCAACGCCACTTCGCAGCCACGTTACCTCCTCCACGGAGGCCCCAGTTGTAACTCCCAAAAATGACAAACCTCCACCTTCCGCCCACCAAAGTGGTCCGCGGAAGGGGCGCCACCCAACCTATTTCAGGCCTAGCCCTCTCCAATCGCGAAGGGCTGGCCCACCAAGAGGTCCTCCCCCTCCGCGAAGAGAGATTCAGGAGGAGCAGTACCACTGCAGGACGTTTAAGCGGGCAGACCACTCCACAAATTGGGAGGGCTGCCCAAGCAAGCAACGCCCAACGGACGCCCCCGAACAAAACTCTAGGAGAGGCTACGATCTCCTGCTGGGGCAGGAATCTCTGCCGCAGCCAAACCCAAGTCGTCCGAGAGGTATTGCACCTCCGGACCCCTTGTCAGGCATGCCTGACCCTCAACTGCTGCCAGTGCCACTTGCGAGCACTGAGCAGTGCCAGACTCCGTCCGCCACGGACGTTGAGCTACCAATGGAAAAGGCCCCTATGCCGGGTCTAAATCATGAGGCGAATCCCCCTCCGGGAGATTTAGGATTCCCCATGCAGCTGATCATTGCGACTGGAGAGCCTCCAGCACCCGAACCTTCTTCTTTGCAAAATTTGACTCCAGGGGATGAACCCCTGGAGGATCGAAATGGTACCCCTTCCTTGGAAGACCAGGAACTGGCATCCTCGGACGCAGAAGTCGAGATCGCTCTCGCTCCGGTTGTCGCAGCAGCCGGAGTAGGGAGTCCTCCCGCAGCTTTTGCAGTTGCCCCTGACTTCGCGCCCGCTAGCCCTTCTGGCCTGTCCCCGGAGTCGGTGCTCTCATCACCTGCTAGGCCAGCTACTGATAGGCCTTGGAGGAAACCGAAGAAGAAGAAGAAGGGGCGGAAGAGAGCCCAGTAGTTGCCGAGCTATACGCTCATCCTGGCACTAGTGCCCTCTCGGCACAGTGCCCTAACATCTAAGAGTGATCCTGGCCCATTGCCCAGAGAAGGTAGCCAGTGTGATCTCTTCCTTTTATTTGTACCTAGCCTAGGCCACCTTAAAGTACAGTACATCAATTTAGTAGCCTTGTTCTTTCCACTTACCACCGAGCCGCAGTAATCATGTAAGTAGCCTAACTAATTTCAGTAATCTTAACTATTGTGAAACGAGCCACGATGCTCGTGACACGCATGGCCTAAGGCCTCAGTGAGGCACCCATTTATCATATGAGGCAACCCTCATGAATTAACTAGTAAATTTTAATTGTATTAAACATAAACCATGTTGTAATTTAGTTAGAATATGAACTCTTATGTTGGTGCTACGGTCGGGTTAGGATAGGTTAGGCTAGGGAATATCATAGAATGTACCACTAGGCTAGGTCTAAAACACATCTTGATTGTAGGAGGTAGCCTATAATAACCGTGAGCACCTTCCAGTACTATTAGAATTAGGTAAAGTAGTGAATATAGCTCATATCCTATCTAGGGTTAGGTAGTTCTGTAGCTAGGTAGGCTAACCAGGACTAATCTGCCCAGGGGAAGGAGAAAAACCTACGAGAGGCGAACAGCTTGCTTAGTATAGACCTTCACGCCCGAAAAGGGAGTGAAGGCCCTCTTAAGGGGGGGAGCTTTTATAAATATTACTGCTGTTCGCCCTCGATGTAGTTAGGTGTAGGAATATTAGTCCAATTGACCTCGACAGAGAACATCTCTGCCCGCCGGTAGGGTAGGCAATTTAAAAATAACAATCACCGCAGTAGACAAATGGCACCGCATAGGCTGGAAAGTTTGTAAACAAAATATGCTAGGGCATTAGGGACCTAAGCCTCAGAGAGGGTTTACGCTCAATGACCCCTAGTTATGGTGGCCCTTAAGCTTTATTCTATGCATTCGACGATGCCTTTGTCAAGGTCGGATTGCCCGGGGCGGTATAAGCCCTCCTCTGGCGGGAACGAAGCGAGGTCGGGTCAGAGAGATCCCAGCGGTCACGGAACCAGGGTGACGCTGCGTGCGTGCCCGAACGATATTCTTTGTTCTTTATTACTTTCTCTCCTACGTCTATCTTAATTAGTGAATTGGGAAGACTGCCAGAATACGACTCCTGAGGTCCCTCGTTTGCGCAGCGACTCGACATTCACGGTAAGTCCGATTCTTGTTGAAGCTTCGTCGATTGACTAGTACTTTTCTGTATTTCACATTATTTCTTTGTTTTCTTCCTTCAGCCACCACTTAGTGTATATGTGTTTACGAAGTCTAGATTAAGCCTAATTATTATATTGTTAGCTTCAACCCCGTTATTCCAGTAAAATACCTAGGATTTAGGGTAAGCAAAATCAGGTTAAATCTCGATGCTTTTGTATGCCTCGCATCCGAATGTTTGGAAGAACCGTTGCGTTTAAAATCAAATTCATCTCAAATATTCTTTGTTAAGGTTAATAACCCTTAACTGGCGATCTTTGGCTAATTAACGTCTGTCTTTGAGGTTAACTTTTGGCTTCAAGTGGCAGGTTACGTGTAATCTTGGTTTGCAGGGCCGTAAAAATTACGTAAATTGAATAATACATGATCAACCAAGACCCTCACACGTAACAATATATATACAATATAGAAGCTGGTGGTGTTGGGTGTAGTAAGTAAATACAAAGTGGCAAAATCTAGTAAGTACTCTCTTCGTCCTTTTCTCTTTTGTGGTTAATCCAGGTTGCTGTAGACATATCACGAGGCGATGTGAGCACACGCCCAGAAAGAGTAGACGTCATCTCACCAAAGACAAGGTCATCAAATAACAATTGTGACTATTCAAAAAGTGACTGCATGATCAATATATCGTTGTCGCCATGAACAGACTTCGTCATCGAATTGTTTCCTAGAATACTTACGTTTGAGCTCTTTACAAATTTCTGTCGTCTTTACAGTTACAATACAAAACTTATTATGTTATAAATCCAATCTGTCATTTTAATATATATATATATATATATATATATATATATATATATATATATATATATATATATATATATATATATATATATATATATATATATATATATATATATATATATATATATATATATATATATATATATATATATATATATATATATATATATATATATATATATATATATATATATATATATATATATATATATATATATATATATATATATATATATATATATATATATATATATATATATATATATATATATATATATATATATATATATATATAATATATATATATATATATATATATATATATATATATATATATATATATATATATATATATATATATATATATATATATATATATATATATATATATATATATATATATATATATATATATATATATATATATATATATATATATATATATATATATATATATATATATATATATATATATATATATATATATATATATATATATATATATATATATATATATATATATATATATATATATATATTATTACGATCTCGCCTCTCGAGATCAACAGGTTCTTAAAAAAAAATAAGCAATTGGGCTGTAATGACTGACGAGAGGTGACAAACAAAGGAGGAAGGAGCATAGCAAATACAAAAAAGGTGACCTTAAACTAGTTTATTTACAGTAAGTATATACATATTTATAAGTGAGTCACAGGTTCTGGGTGGCAAAAACACAAAATGATCAACTAACAATAATAATATGTAAAACCGGTCAAAGAATCAATAAACAAATCCATGCTGCAATAACAAGGCCCTGAAAAATCATAATATCATACAGATACAAATAGAATATACAATAATGACAAAATAGGCAGTATAACAACAATAACAATCTGTAAACAGAAAAAAAAAAAAATAGGTAGCATAATACATAATTAAAATTAACACTGAAGAGGCGTAATGATACATAGAGCAAAACGGGAGAACTTCCTCAAACAATGAGGACCACAGTTCAATGCCGGACAATCAAGACAGAGCCAGTACGACAACCACCTCGTCCTTGGAAACAATATGGATGTCCTCCTCGAACACTGGACGACCAAGACAGAGTTGATACAACAAGCATCTCGTCCTCAGATACAGTATGGAGGTCCTCCTCGAACACTTGACGATCAAGACAGAGTTGATACAACAACCATCTCGTCCTCAGATACAGTATGGAGGTCTTCCTCGAACACTGGACGATCAAGACAGAGTTGGTACAACAACCATCTCGTCCTCAGATACTCTCCGCTGCTCTGCTGCCAAGACTCTGCTTCTATGCCGCTCTCAAACTGACTGGTCGTTCTGCCCTCCAGAACCTGAGTAACGAAGTCTGACGTCATCCAACAGACGTCAACTCGCCAGCAATTAAAACAAACAAAAACAAAGGAGGCAACAACCCACCAAGGGAACAATCGGCAAACGATTGTCTCCAACAATATTTACAGAGTATATATGTTATTTGAAATGACCATTAATATAACCTTGTTTTCAACTTACCTGGCATAAATTGCGCAGATTGGTAGTTGACCAAAGTAAACCGTCTCTTTCTCTCTCTCTTAAGCTCTAATACAATTCTACATCTAAATGTACGTTTAAATCAAGCCTGTGACACAAAAATAGACTTTATTTCGTAAACCCAACATGAGATTGATTAAATAAAAAAAAAGCTAATAGCAGGTTATTAAACTCCCAGCTATGTCACTAAAACATAAATGATAATAAAAGATAAAGCAAAATCCTTCCCCCAAATTGATATTAAGTGTCCCATACTAACACAAAAGTCCATTACACAATAAAGACAGACATATATACCAGTCATCCCCGACCATTGTCCATGGTATTTGCACACTTGTGCGTAGTTTATCCCAGTAAAATCTGTCAATCAAAGAAACATTCTTATATATTATTTTAGTCTAAATATGAGACAATCCAGGACATTTCCCATAATACAATTAAAACCCAAATAAAGAAAATGCACAAATAATAAGAAAAACCACAAGCATTAAGAAATAATAAAATACAAGGCAAGGCATTGAATATTCACCAACTGTCTTAAACTTAGCTTTCCAGTGGGTATTAGAGAGCTTATCTCTTCACCATCTATGATAACCAACTCCAACAAAATCAATGCCCCATACTTCACAAAAGATCTCACACTTGCCTTAGCGGCCACTCCCGTTCAAACAAACAAGCTTACATCACCACAGTAACACTCCCTACAAATCCGGATCAGTAACTGGATAAGGCTTCTGGAAGTTTCCATGTAACTTTACATCCGTTCACACGTGTGCTGTAACGAGGGGCCCTCGAGAAGGCTGACAATGCTGAATTTGAGCCGGAAGTGCCCAGTCGTGTTCGAACCGTGCTGAATCCGAAAAACACCCAAGCATCCGCTTCTTGCCCCTTTTTGACCTTCACAACAGTGTCGTGCCAAACACCCAGGCATTCGCTTCTTGCCCCTTTTTGACCTTCACAACAGTGGCGTGCCAAACACCCAAGCATCCACTTCTTGCCCCTTTTTGGCCTTCACAATAGTGGCGTGCCAATATTAAATAAAACATAGCTCGGTCACCACCAATGAGTTGAGCTCGACACAGACCAGGCGTATCCCAAGTTTTACTCTGCCACAGCATGTGAATGGAAGTAAAGTTAGCATGGAAACATCCAGGAGCCTTATCCAGTTACTGGTCCGTATTTGTAGGAAGTGTCACTGTGGTGATGTAAGTTCATTTGTTTGAATGGGAGTGGCCGACAAGTCAAGTGCGATATATATATATATATATATATATATATATATATATATATATATATATATATATATATATATATATATATATATATATATATATATATATATATATATATATATATATATATATATATATATATATACATATATATTAATAATTGCACATACACACACATGCGCAAACGCACTCACAAGCACACACATATATATCTGTGTTTGTATGTATGTTTTTGAATAATTGATAATTAAACATAACAGAAAGTGCATATCTCACAGAAATTTATCACCCATTGTAATAAATTCCAAGTCGTGAAGGTTTGAGAGCAGTCAAGGTAAATAGTTTGTATATACGATGTGCAGTGATTTACTCTTGTACCCTTGCACTGGATAGGAATGCATTGGAAGCACAGATGACTGTATAGTTTATTTTATGGGGAAGTAGCCATGTGTCAAAATTTATTTTTCTCTGGTTTCGACATAAAGACCTACAATTTTGAAAGCTTGTAAAGCATGAATGAAAGAAGTAACCGTACTGAATGAATTTAGAAAGCACACTACCCAATCTTCAAGACACTTATCAGCTGAAATGTGAATGAGGAGGCTTAAAAGAGAGGCAGGGCATTATATACAATCTTTCTCTGTTCGTTACTGAGTCTGGAGGCCCACACCAGGCCTCCCACTGTTTCACACCTTACCACACTTACAAATCCTCTGGGCAATAGCCCGTGAAGGCAACAGGCCAGCTGTATCTACAACAACCAGTTATGGGCTGCTCTAAAAGCAAGAACTTGATCCAGGATAAGAGCTGTTTAATCTAAACGAACAACAACCATTATTTGCCCAGGTAAACCATTTCCTCTTTTATTCCTAGAAGACTGTTAAAAAAATTAGGACTCTCTAGCCTGACGATGCTTTTTAAGAGGTCATTATATGTTGGTATAGGGTTTTTTTTTGGTGTTGGCTACATCCAAAAATTAAAACTTGAAATTAACTAATGTTTATACTGTAGAATGCGTGACATAAGAGATGAAATACCGACCACTATAAGAATTTCTGAACTCTTGAATTCTGATGCCCAAACATTTATACTGTAATAATTAAAATCTTACTTTCTGGCAAAAACTGTAAATTTTACAAAGACCAACACCAACTAAAAAAGAATAAGTATTAATTCTATAAAAGATATGATGCACAGGTAAACAAGGAGATTCAGTTCTAGAGAGAGATAAAAACAACAGAATGGAATGAAAGAAACTCAGTAACAAGGTAACAGACGCAAAGTGAATCTGGGATCAAGCCTCTTCAGAAAATCAGGGATCAAGCCTCTTCAGAAGATCAGTCCCGAGGGGCCCCATGAATGCGAGAAAGTGGATGGGCTGAAGGAGGAGCAATTGGAGGAGAGGAATGGGGATTAGGGGACGCGGGCAGAAGAAAGGATCGCAAAGATCCTGATCTTTGTGACCTTGGGCTTGTTGATGAAGGAGACTGAGGTAGAGTAGTGACACCTAACCTGAGACAGAGGGAGTTTTCTTTAAAAATCATCAACGGGATGACATATATATTTCTTTCTTATTAGCTCAGTGAACTGTTTGGCTAAATGTCCTTAAACAAAAGCAATATAAGTATTTGATAATAAATGATATGTATATATATATATATATATATATATATATATATATATATATATATATATATATATATATATATATATATATATATATATATATATATATATATATATATATATATATATATATATATATATATATATATATATAGTCACAACTTCAGCTTTCTACTTGAACTATTCATTAATTCCCAGTGATGAGGACAAGTGGAAAGCTTTAGTTGTAACTATATATATATATATATATATATATATATATATATATATATATATATATATATATATATATATATATATATATATATATATATATATATATATAGATAGATAGATAGATAGATAGATAGATAAATAGATAGATAGATAGATAGATAGATAGATATAGATATAGATATAGATATAGATATAGATATAGATATATGAGCGTAAAAAAGTAATAAACGATTAAACATGTGACTAGGATGGAGAGGGTTGGTTTATTCCAGGTTAAACATTTTATCAGTTGTTTCCGAATCAGACAGATGGATGTACGCATGAGTGAATATAGATGTAGACTCCTCTCCATGGCCAAGTGGTTAACGTTATCTCGTTCTGGTGTGTGTATGTGGGCGGGGGATAAGTCACCAGACGTCTAACCCGTAAAATCTTGAACTAAATATGACGGTAATATTAGTGTCATTAGAAAATCCAAAGATTAAGGAATTCAAAGTCATCATTGTACAATCTAATTGCTTACCAGTTGTGTAGGAAGAGTAATTAGGTTTATACATATATCTCTAGCCAAATGGATTCAGAATAAAATTCAAAGCACTGTAAAGATAAAGAGCTATCGGGCAGAATCTGTTGAAGAAAGTCTGTAAATAAAATAGAAGAAAGCATCTCCTTGTCTGTAATTCGACTCCTGTTTATTAGAGAGTATATTATAAAGCCAATAAATTTTTTCTGAAATTATATCCTTTTCTCTAGAGGAGATTTTTCTTCAGTTTACCCCTCGTATTTATTCGAAAAAGAGAGGCCTCCTTCACGGATCCAGAGCACTGGTAATTCAAAGAGCGAAGCATGGAAATGAAATTGAGCAGCCGTATTTTTCTCATCTAACTGTTTATAGCTCCATGTAGGAGATTAAATTGCTTGTTTTAATCTCTCTGCGCCCCTGACCTTTGAGTTTTCGGGTATGAATATCCAGAGGCATCATTTCTTATAATAACTCCAACAACCAGAAAATAGAGAAACACCTCTTGATACTTTTTCTTTTTGTAAACCTATTTTTATTTTGTAATCCTCATCTGTAAAACTTTACTGTTCCTGATTTTTCTTTTTGAATTTCTTGACCTTCGATGTTCTGTCCCGAGTGTTGTCCTGAAATTCCGTTCAGCGATTCCCATCCTTATTGTAATCACTCTATGCTTCTATGAATGTTTTATGAAGGTGAGCGTCAATAATTGTTCACGTTTGAGATATATCCCTACTTTCCTCAGGATTATTATTTTCCTGCTTCTGCCAAAGAATTCATAGCTATAATATCCTGTTAATTGTTCTTTTATCCCTTCATATCAGTCAGAATAACTATGAAACAATTTTTAACGAAGCAAATGATGACGTTAGTGCAGTTTCAAGTGGACAGCTTCACCGTTGGAATACAGAGAAATAAGAACACAAAATCCATTCCACCACATAAGATTTGAATCTAATTTTTTTTTTTCCAAGACAGCGCAAACTATTAAACATTCGTCGGATTACCTAACCAAAATGATAAATCGTCGGATATTTATGCAGCAGCGAAGAAGGAAAGTTTTCTTCTTGCATTTCAAATCAGTTTACCGAAATTGGTGATTTTTCCATTGGTTTTCGTATCAGTTCTTAATATTTTTTTTTAAATATTGAGAATGAAATTTTATTTTTCCGTTTTCAAATTCTACTTTTGTAAATTAGAAGTAGGAGTATTAAAGTAAATAAATACAGTATCTTGAATCTGAAAATTAAGCTTAAAGGCATATTAATGGACGTTTGCACCATGGTAAAACAAAATGCCTTGCAGAAACCTCTAGCTAGAAGGGAGCTATACATTTTAATAGAAAATAAACCATGGAGAACAGGTTCCTCATCACCCTATATTTGCCAAATTAGCGTTTATTTAAATCCTACCATGGGATGATATCTTCAATAACCTTAAGCTAAATTTTTCGTTAGAGTGCCTTAGAAAGCGTCAAATGCCTAATTCCATGTCAAGGGTGTTGGAGCTGAGAGCCCGATCTAAGTAGCCTATAAACATCAATAAGAAAGACGTGAGTGTTCCGTCGAATGTGTGGAGTCTTTCGTCACGCTTCGGGTCAGACTTATTTACTTACAGCTTTATAAGACTGTTGATGCTCTGGAAGTTTTCCGCAAATGGGGTTCATCCTATATCCTGCAGTGCCTATTGCTGGTTTTTCTAAGGAGCCAGCAGCTTTCTGGGAAAACGGCATCTTGAAAATTTGCATGTTTGTGGGCGTTAAAATGTTACTTGATCACTAGGACGAATCATTTTCTGCAAGATCTTCTTTCCTTCATAAAATAATGGCATTAAATTCCTGGACCGAAAATGGCACCGCTACATTCATTCTACTTTCCCTTCTGTTTTCTTTGATGCTTTAGGAATCTCTTACGGATAATGGGCAATGAAACAGCGAAGAGAGCTACTCAGTCCTCCTCCTCATCTTAATTTTCTCTCTTCCTGTTTTCATGAATAAATAATTCTCTTAAAAGCCATCTTCACAGGTTTCAGTATTAGATTATTCGCTTTAATCCTATCCTCACAGGTTTGAAGAAAATTTGTCTTCCATTTTAGATTTATCATTCTGCTAAAAGACGTTTTGCGGAATCCTATGTATGATAAGGTAAAAATAACCTTAATTTCTCTTTTTTTATTATAGGTTTTGGGAGGAAAGGACAAAATCTTTAAGCACAGGTTTTCTCTCTCAACACCCAGAACCGGGCCGAGGATCACAGCTGAAAATCAAGGCACTTGTATAGGCAAAGGAACGCTGGGAAATCCGAATTTTTATTTTTCCAAGTAGATTTAGCTTAACATTCTTTAATGTATTGACACTGATAAACTTCAGAAGACTGGGCAACAGGGAGACATCTTTATAACAAAACATAAAACAATCTTGTTGAACTTACACGAAATCTAAGGAACCAAAGAGTGTTTCTACACTCATTGTTTACTACCCCTTTATTATATATCTATCTTGACATACATAATACACACACGCAAACACACACACACACACACACACACACACACACACACACACACACACACACACACACATATATATATATATATATATATATATATATATATATATATATATATATATATATATATATATATATATATATATATATATATATATATATATATATATATATATATATATATATATATGTATATATATATATATATATATATATATATATATATATATATATATATATATATAATTCGTTGATGGAAGTTAAAAGTTGACACGTGTGTAAAACCTCACAAGGGTATCTGAATTTCAAGGCTTTTCAACAAATCTGAGTTTCCCACTCAATTAATTACTGTTCTTATTGTGTAAATGATAAGTGGCAAATGGCGAGGAAAAGTCTATATGGTATTTGATTATTAATTTCTCAATGAAAGAAATATATAATCACAAAACTGGGGATACTCGAGTAATGCGCATTAGATGAATTCTTGTTATCAAAACGATACGCTACGTAATTGTTTTTTGCATTAAAGGATCTTGTGTACAAATAAATGTAAATGTTTAAGAGTACCTGTTGGTGTAATGGTCTCTACGTACAGACCTCTACGGCCGAACACAAACCAAACAGACATTCAGGTATACATGAATACATTATCACGCGGAGCAAGACTATGTATCTGTTAATACACAACTACACAATACTGCTAGATTTATATTACTTTTCCGACTCGGTCTCAGAAAATCTGGCAGTTTATGAGCTGACATGAAATTCGATATTGTTTCCATCAGTAGAAGATCCTCAGTGTTTGTTTCCGGGGAAAGCGAACATCGTTTGCCGCTGCTGAATTTGGCTTTCTCCTTCCTTGAGTGCTGTCAGCTTGTTTCATCTCCTTCACCCGATCCAGTTTGAAGGATCTTTCTTCTGTCGCTCGATATTGTCTCCTCATTCTTTGGGCATCTTTTGCTTTTGTTTATTGTACTGTACATTCATGCTTTCTCTCTCTGTCTCTCTTTATATTAAAGTCGTTGCTAGTTATTTTATTTTTCGTGTTCTGATTCGTAGATTCCCTCTGTTTACTTCTCTGCCATCAGTCTTCAATTCATTAAAATATTTACCCTCGGCCGCTAGGATATATTTATGCACTGACTCCTTTTAGTTTTTTTTTTATCTTTTTTTATCGAATTCAGGTATTTCGTCAAACAGAGGCAAATTTTGGAAATGCGTGTTATACCTCAAATCATTCCCTCTCGTACTATTTGTCATATTTGCTCCATATCAGGCGCTCTCCGGTCACATATTTATGAAACATACACTCACCCAGAGTCATGTTGTAGACTGCGTTGTCGAATGACCACTACATTTCAGGATTTGCATACACTGACAACGTACATTTTTATAAGAGCACCATTTGCATTATGTGGACTGTCCTTTCATATTCATGTTTATGTGGGAAGTTTATTTATCTAGTGTATACAGCATAGAGATCATAACATATAATTTCATACTTTTGAAAAACGATCAAAATCTAATAATCATATTTTTGGAATGACCATTACTTAAATCTGGTAGTTATTCACCGTTTAAATTATCCCTTTAAGCTTTCCATTAACAAACAAAGCTAACAATGTTCACTACTATGAACATTGTTCTCGAGCCTCAGATTTGGATCTCGTTTATTTCTTTTCCTAAAAATATGTAGTCATGTATCTGCATTAGACAATGAGTTATCTTATTACTGTAGATAGAAATGATGGAGATTATGTGATAAAAACAATATGGGCAAATCTCTCACATGGTTACAGAGACTGCGTTGTTGCCTTGTGAATAAAAACACTTAGCAGCATAGAATTACCAGCGGAGTAGAGCACACGAGAATTTATCTGAGCTTACGACTGTCCAGAGACAGTTAAAAAGAATTTCTATTTTAGATTCTTTCTTCTAAGTCTTTTATCATCTAGAAACTCAGACGCAAAGAGGGTCAACGCGAGGTAAGAAGCGAAAATAAAGCTGAAAAGACAGACATACTGGATTATGAACCCACAGGACAGAGAGAGCGAGCCGATGGGACGAACAACTTTACTTCGCCAGTTAACGAGTTACAAGTCACATTTTCGCCTCAAATTAACCACCTGAAGGATTGCTTCTTTCATGAACGATGGCATAGAAAGGACACAAAGTTAAAGATGCTAGACAGTATCACAAAAAGAGATTAAAGGAGGCAGATGGAAAATAAAAGGCGGAAAGCAGGAAAAGACGAAATGTTAAAAAAAGCCTTGCACTGCGAGACACAAAGCTCACTTGTAGGAGTAACTCTCCACCCCACCCCTCTACCTACGTTCCCTCTTCCGTGACAAGTTACCTTTTTGACAATTTTTCATTCATAGAAAAGACAACATTGCGTCGCTATGAAAGGTGTTATTTTTTTATCTCATTAGGAAAGTACTTTTGCCACGCATAAAATGTATCTTGATCAGTGGGCAACGGTAGCATATTATTTTCACCCTTATGGTTTATGGCTTAAGACCTAAGGAAGAAAACCCGTTTTCAG
>JANJGK010005721.1:30000-43464 GCA_039081455.1 Macrobrachium rosenbergii | reverse complement strand
AGCTCGACAAGTATCTAAACTGCATCCAAGACCATCCAAGATTGGAAGATGCAAAATATACCGGGAGATGCATTAGCAATTCTCTGGTAGACATCAAAGGTGCCTCACACTGAGGGACCCGGGGCAACCCGAACTAACTGTAAGAAGTGTAAGAAGAAGAAGTGACTCTCTCTGTCTTTCCTCCAATCTCTCTCTCTCTCTCTCTCTCTCTCTCTCCCTCGCTCTCTCTCTCTCTCTCTCTCTCATGCAAACACGGTTCTAACTGCGGCTCTTGCCGTATTAACCTGATGAAAGCTTAAGAACCTGCAGTCTCCCTCGCAGTCTAGGATCGTCTCTGTTATCTCAACTGTTTTCTCATTTTCTTGGGACTCTGCTGTCCAAAGAAGAAATCTCATTTTAATCAATGTCCTATTTTCAAGGTGGATAAGAGAGAGAGAGAGATAGGAGAATCTATTGTGCATTGTTTCCAATGTTTATTGACAAAAACTGTTATTACATTGGTACAGACAGTCCCTAACACCTGACACTTTATTTCAACTGTGTAGTCAAATAATAAAGAAGTGAATACTGTGCCATGCCGTTTGAACTCGGATATGAAAAGAGCTATATATGATGCAGTTTTCTCGTTTTCCTAAACATTTCTCTGTTCCAAAAGATTGTTCCTCTTCACTGATGACTCTTATACTGCTATATCTTTAGTCAAAAGTTTCATTTTTATGATATTGCCGATTTTTAATTCAAATACTTTCTCTTTCAAAACTGAACTGTAAAACTGAAAATATATGTCAATACGAAGGACTAATGCAAAGAAATTGAAAAACGTGCAAGCAAAATTGCAATCTATGGATATCTGCTTGCAATATGATCTTGTTGCAAGAAAAGCAAAACTGGCCCTATAAAGCCTCTGGTGCTTTTTGGGGGCAAACCAGACTTTTCCTTCAAACTAGATAAAATGCAATCTGTTGTCAAGAACATTGAGTTATCCATACAAGATTGCAATATATAGACATTTGCTTGCAATATGGCTGTTTTGCAAGCAAGGAAAAAATATCCCAAAATAGCCTGAAGAGTCTTAGGTGTTTTTGGGGGATCAATCGGACTTGATCAATCGGAAATGAGGCTATTGCGAAGGAACTGACGAATAATATTCGTCAGTTCCTTCGCAATATCATGTGTGCAAAATTACAACACATGGACTTTTGTTTGCTATCTGACCGTGTTGCATAAAGGCAAAAATGCCTTAAAAGCAATACCAGAGCCTTGGGTTCCTTGTTTCCAAATCTGAAATGTAGGGTGACGATCTCAACCATGTTCCGTGGGTGGTCAAAAGAGGTCGAAATGCATTTCAAATGATGTCACTCACTGTAATTGACTGGAAAGTTAAATGAAATGTTAGTTGTGGTAGATTGTGACGCCCTCGTCGATCGTTGTTACTTGAAGTGACTTGGAATTTAATTACTCCAATTTCTTCAAATCAAGTTTTCTGTTGAAGCATTCAGATATTCTCTATTTTCAGATTGCTGTCTCATCTTTTGAAGCTACGGCCAGTGAGTCTAAATTTTAATTCTTGGGTCCTGGCAATCTATTTTTGAACAGTGCCCCTGATTTCGTGCATAAATTATAATTAGTGAAAGAAACAGTTTTCTGCAAAAATATTTGTTTTTGAAACTAAACGTTGACCATAATTCACGAAATTCGCCATTGCCGCCTGCATGTTTAGACATTTTTCTAAGCGTATCACATTATACAGAAAACCATTTGCACTGCTGCTAGGTAAGATAGTGAATTCTTCAGATAAATTGGATTTTCTTTTGGCGTTTAGGCTTCTTCCAACATTCATAAACAATATACTCGATTTAGGACTGGCTTTATTCTTTTTTAAAATAAGGAAAGGGGGTTGGGGGATTTTTGTCGTGCTCAGCTTTATTGCGAAACGGAGAGCAGAGCCTTCGCAATGAACAGCTGCAATGTCCTGAGTTCCAGGTCATTTCAGGTCATGTCTGACACTGATGAACATTTTGACGAAATACCCGTTAGAAATGAACGATCTGGTGGAATAGCTTCCATTTGTGACGGTAAAAGGGCATCTCAATAGCACCTGGTTTTGTGAAGACAAAACATGAATGATTTTTTCACGGATTCGCTTGAATCAGAGGAAGGCAAAACGTGAAATCCTTTTAAAGACGGTTCTCTTTTACTCTCAAACGAGCTGCCATGAATGAGGAAAAATGATCACAAACAAAAGGGGGTAGAAATGATCATTCATTTACGAACGAGGAAATCGCAAAAAGGAGGAGGAAAAATAGAACTATGAGATCAAACATAATGACTGGAAACGACGGGGCCCTCGGGTTCTCCTGGCGGAGAATGTCGTCCTTAAAGCCCAACTCCTGACACTGCAGGAGGAGAAGCAAGCGTCCTAATGTGGAGTTTTCATTACCGAGGGTTTAGGATGAGAGGACATAACTGGGGGCCGGGGTGAGACACGGGAAATCCTTTGTGTAAGATACCATTGGGCATAAAACGATCGATATATCTCACGCACCTTGAGCGCTGGGGAGGGGCTTTTACGAGCGCCTGAAATTTCCGATCATTGTTTTATCTTTGGTGTTCCAGATGAGACTCTTGGATGTCATCGAAAAGCAATACGGCTTTATGATCGGAGGCAATGGCTCAACCAATCACTCTGAACTCTCTTTCCCTTCACTGGCCAATCAGCGATATCGCTTCCATCGCTAACTTTTTTATTCTTTTCTCATGGCGTGTAAACGATCTCGGTATAAAATTTAAAGTGATTTACTCTAAGTAATTTGATCACTGAAATTTAGGGAAATACTTTCACTCGTTGGCAATAAAAGCAATAAACGATGACCTGACAATAAAGTACATTTGGTTTTGATAGAAATTAGATCGAAGATCGTACCATCAGTCAAAGTAAGGGAAACGATAGAATGACAAGTACCAACCAAAATTAGTTTACTTAAGGGGAATACTTTTTGTCTACGAAAGAAACCAAATAGCCAATTACAGATTTGGGCGAGGGCCTGTATCTAAATATCTAAATATTTTTACCTTATGAATCAAAATATGATCTAGTTAACATATTTTAGAAAGGTTTCAGAAAGGACTTTCACGTTAAGATCTTTCAGAAATTGATAAGTAATTAAATGGTAACCATAACTCCCTGTAAGGAAATGGTGCCCTCAGGGCACTATTCGCCCCTTTTTCTAGCCACATGGACTTCGTAGCCTTTTACTTTACCTCCATTTACATTTCCTTTCTTCCAGCTTGCTATCCAGCTCCACTAACTATTACTTATAGTGCAACTGTGAAGGCTTTTCTAGTTTCACTATCAGATTCTTGTACAGCTTCACATTTATTTTCTGGATCTCTCTATCTTGCTGTCCAGCTACTCCAACTCCCTCTTTTCAATGTCTTAAGAGCCGAATGGCTAAAAGTTCCGCAAAGGCTTGACGTTAGAGCCCAAAATTTCATGGTTCAGTCATCTATAATAAGAAGAGTTACAGAGATATTTGTCAAACTTGAGTTGCTTTAAATAATACAGCTGTAGTAACAGAGAAAACTGTTATAAGGAAAATAGAGAAGACTCTATACAAGAGCAATGCAGCTGATGCAGCGATTTCTTTCAACAGTACTTGCTTAAGAGAGGGACTCTTGCCAATAATAATAATAATAATAATAATAATAATAATAATAATAATAATAATAATAATATAATAGCATTAGTAGTACAAATATCGTAGCGGCAGTAGATAATACACAAAAATTATAGCAGAAATAATAATAAAAAAAAATAATAACAATAACAATAATAATCATAATAATAATAATAATTGTAGTGGCATTAGTAACATTGATATTGTAGCAGCAGTAGCTATTGAGTAATAATTACATCAGAAATAAGAATAATGATAATAACATAATGCAGGCAGTAACTACAGTATAGCCAAACCAATACCTGAACCAAACGATGTTGGTTTCAGTTGCGGTGGAACTGGTTTCGTCGGACGAGACTTAATTTCAAAGAAGCACTGAAATCTTGACCTATTTTCGGAGCTTTTCATTTGCCACGTTTTGAACTGAATTGAATTGAATATAAAATTTGAGGCCACAGGCCAAACACTGGGACCTATGAGGTCATTCATCGCTGAAAAGTTGAAATAATGTAAAGAGAGGGTGGAAAGTAAGATAGAGGAAAGAGAATATGAACGGAGGTATAGTAAAAGGAATGAAAGGGATTGCAGCTAGGGGCTAGAGGGATGCTGCAAAGAACCTTAAGTAATGCCTACAGTGCACCACGTAAAGTGCACTGACGACACTATCCCCTTACGGGGATTTGCCACGTTTTGTGAGGTCTTAAGTGAAATTGACTAATACGCGTTAATGTACAGTCAGGTAAAGTCTGGTTATTCAGGGCTCGTTACCGAATTGAAATTGACACTACTACTACTATCATCAAATAGTAAAGGCTAAAGGCCTTCCGTTGTGGATGGTGGAGGTTCTGTCGAAAAGAGCATCTACTCTTGTGTGAGGGCAAAATGTATGTTGAATATAAAAGTACATATAGACTATTCTTATACCAAACACAAAAGAAGAAACGTGTGCCTTTGTGAAAAGTAAATTAAGTTATGACAGGTGGTTGTTAAGAAACTTATATAAAGACAAAATTGCAAATGTATTCAGTGAAAAGTATATCGATTTTGATTTTTAATTTTTTTTTTTTAAATCCATAATAATGTGTAAATATTGTAGGTATATAATTTTGTAATATCTTGGTAATATCTTACTTATGTAAATGAAATGTAATATTTTTCTTATTATGTAAATGAAATTTTATATTTTTCTTATTATGTAAAAGAAATGTAATATTTTTCTAGTAAAAGATAAAAAAAATGCCTTCTTTACCGTGAAAAGTAGTTTTTTGAAATGTATTGGGAAAGTTTTCAGACTTGCAGTGATGTATATACCCTAAAAGGACAAAAAAAAGGTAAGATAAGGAAATGAATAATAAAAAGATAAAAGGAAATATTTGAGAAATAGGACCAGCCATAAATACCCCTCATGCCGACGTTTACGCAATTTCTTTCTTTTTTTTTTTTTTTTACTGAAAATGCTCCGGACCCATTTTATGGCGGCATCTCTTTCCGTTAGAATGCTCTTCTCTCACATTTACGTTTATGCGCGAGAACGTGAAAGGGTTTTCTCTGGTTGTGACGTTTCCGAAAGAAAAAGAAATTATTAAAGCAAAATTGAATTTGCTTCGTGTTTTCACTCGTTTTCTCTCTCTCTCTCTCTCTCTCTCTCTCTCTCTCTCTCTCCTCTCTCTCTCTCCTCTCTCTCTCTCTCTCTCTCTCTCTTTTGTCCGAAAAGATGTTATGATTTTTAGTGGTTAACAGGCATGCAATTTTTGTGACGTTATTTAAAATGAAATGTTGAATAGTAGAATATTTTACATAGGAAGAATAAATAGTTCTCTCTCTCTCTCTCTCTCCTCTCTCTCTCTCTCTCTCTCTCTCTCTCTCTCTTTATATATATATATATATATATATATATATATATATATATATATATATATATATATATATATATATAGTATATATATATGATGCCGCAATAAAATACGTCTGGAGCATTTTCCGTAAAAAAAAGAGGGAAAAAAAAGAAATTGCTTAAACGGCATGAGGTGTATGTATAGCAGAGGTCCTTCCGTCCAGGGTAAGTTTTTATAAGCTGCAAGACATCTCATACCTTAAATACTTCCTTTTATCTTTTTTTATTTATTTCCTTGTCTTACCTTCTTTTGCCCCTTTCTTTTTATGTTCTATTGAGGTACAGATATATATATATATATATATATATATATATATATATATATATATATATATATATATATATATATATATACATATTATATACATACACGTGTGTGTCTGTATGCGTGTTATGTGTATGTATACACATCCATTAAATAAAACTCGGACTAAAGATCGGCATTTGTCATCTAATAGAGGAAATTTCTAATTCTTCATCCGAACATTTTCTTGTGTTCTAAAGTCAATATTTACGATGAGGCAATTAAACTTAACGATGAATTAGTTACAAGGAAATATGTCTTAAGCGGTACTGTTTTAACATACGTTTAGGCATTCATATTTTTTTCATGTGAACCTCTGGTTCTTAGGAGCAATTCTAAAAATATTAAATTATAACGACAGTAACAATGATAATGAAAATAGTACCAAATACGATAATGATGATAATAATACTTATAGTAACAGTTTAGACTTAGAAGTATTTTGATGGCACTAGAAATACAAAAAGTATTTTGTCAACCTTTCGGTGAAGTGGCCTGAAAGATCTCGGCCACTCTAATATGATATGATATAATATATTATCTGAGAGAGCGTCTCATCATTTCCAAGAGATACCTGCCACAGAAATGGATTCTATGTTGTTGGAAATATTGACATCTTTTAGAAAGTTTCACAGAAAAAGTAATATTTATTTTTTTTTCCTTCGAGAGAACTACAGAGACTGTATTAATGATGTCCATTCATTGTAAATAGAAATACTGTGTTTAATCAACAGATAAAAGTGGCTGTAGACGTTCTTATATATCTATAATTAGTGGATGAATATGTACATTGAGAAGTATGTATGCCTTCGTTTGTGAGTAAAGTATATATATATATATATATATATATATATATATATATATATATATATATATATATATATATATATATATATATGTGTGTGTGTGTGTGTGTGTGTGTGTGTGTGTATGTATATATATTTACATCTTAAAATGATTTGGGACTACGAGTACAACTAAAAGTATGTATTTCACAGTAAAGCATTCAAACTTACAATACAATATACGTAGGCAATGCCTGCAGAGAGACAGACTCTGTTTCTGAACTGAAAGATATTAATTTTGCTTAAATAAAATCGTGTAAAATTTCGACGCTGCTGGTTACGGTTGAATATAGTAATAGATAAGAGAACTGACTTTTTCTCGTGAAAAGGTTCGTATGGAAATACTCTCAAGCGTATTTCGAAATCATCATATTAATGAAATCACAATGATATTCAGATTTAACTGGAATCTAAAAATGTACCTGTAATTACACGGAACAGTGAAGACACCTGTTCCAGATATGATATGGAAAAGTTATAATGACTGAGGATTTTAGAGTATTTCCTATATTTTCTCACTATATTGTAGGCAACATTACCGATGGATCTTATTTCAGCCCATTTCCTAAACGTGCATATATATATATATATATATATATATATATATATATATATATATATATATATATATATATATATATATATATATATATATGTATATATATATATATATATATATATATGTATATATATAGTATATATATATACAGTATATATATATATATATATATATATATATATATATATATATATATATATATATATATATATATATATATATATATATATGTTCGTGTGTGTGGTATGTGTGTGTGTGTGTTGTGTGTGTGATTGTGCGTGTGTGTGTGGATCGTGCATATGGAATAGATCTTTTAATTGGTAACTGTTCTAACAAGATCATGGACTTATTTATCAAAATATTTCTGAGCTTTCCCATCTGTTATTGAAATTCACTGACCTATAAAATTTAAAATGTTATCCTGATAATTTTACTAAATAATACAAAATACCTACAGTTTAGAAATAGCTGTGAAGATGAACACGACTCCATTCCAGTATAAGTTCCCGCAATTTTATTTAACCGTCCTTCATGGCATTGACAGGGTGAAAGAATATATTGGATACTTTCAAATAACGACTCCTGTAGCTTAACAGACTAAGGTTAATGTGACGGTATATATAAACATATGGCTTGCCATTATGTCAGATCTTCCGAATAATGATTTGACGAAAATAAAAATATCATTACTAAACGTACGTAAACATAATGATAATTAACGTAGGCTCTAATTAATATAAATTATTCATGTTTAATGAATGCACGATAAGAAAAATTTACAAATATTCTGAAACCAGACGTTCGCCTAAATGTAACTTCTCATGGTACAAGATGCTCCTCTTGAGGAATACAAAGTAACTTTGGGTACAAGTCCTACTACTCAGGTGTGTTTCCAGTCTGTGTTGGAGTTGAATTTAGACTGCTATAAATTTCATTTTATCCTTCATGAAGTCGACTTTTTTTAATGACATTTTAAACAATCTACAGGTTTGTAAGTATTTTAATAACTATCATATGTAATATCAATCCCTGTCATTCATTCCTAGGGTAATCAAGCTTTCCTGTAGAGAATTTTTATGAATGTTTGGCTGTCCGTTCCGGAGAGCTTTTCTGTACACTCCTATATAAGAAGTTTTCCTGGCTTGCATGCTTTTCCTGCATACTCCGGTATAAGTTCTCCTAACATTATCCTATTCACCTGTAACTAGGAACGAAAGAATGGAGTGTGCATACAATGACGAATGTAGGCAAAAAAAAAAAAAAAAAATCACATATGCTGAAAACTTCTTAATGTTTATTGTATTTTCCACTTGTTTTCTTTTAACGTGTTACAAAAACATTTTTTTACAAAGAGAGAGAGAGAGAGAGAGAGAGAGAGAGAGAGACCGCAAAGACGACCAGCCACTGGGCCTAGATTCGTGCAAGGCATTGAACAGTCTAAGCTAAATAATGTCGAAATTCATTACATTTGTCAAGCCACCTTTGTCATCATAATAATGTCATTAATTCCCGGGTGTACTATAAGTTTTTCCAGGCCTTTTTCTTTTATAAATTTTTAATTTTATTTCAAAATTAGAGCATGTACTTAAATCTTGGCTTTTCCCACTAGATTTCGTTTTTTCATAAACTGGTTTCCAAAAGATGTTTGATGTGGTCCCTCTTTAATAAGAATGACTAATTTCCTCAAGATGGCACGTTCGTGAAAAGGGTCAATAATTCTGAAGGGTTAGGAGAGAGGGGAAGGGAAACAGTTGTAAGTGGTGGATATTTGATGTAAAATAGGTGTTGGAAAGGAAAGTCTTCATGTTCAGGAAACGCAAGAATACAAGCAAAATAGAAGTGAATGGTGCAGAGCGTGTAGGAGGAGTTAAGTGCTGCTGATGAGGTTTCTGTGTAAGTGCATGAAGTGGCTAATATTACAGGAGTCAGGAGAACGCTTAAAGTAAGAAAATGGCGAGGAGTGTTGTACTGCTTTTTCTCTTGGGTCGTCTTCTGCTAGGAGAAGTGCTAAACCCACACATACATGCACGCACACACACATATATACACACTCACATACACACACACACACACACACACACACACACACACACACACACACACACATATATATATATATATATATATATATATATATATATATATATATATATATATATATATATATATATATGTCCGTGTGTGTGTGAGTTTAGGCATAGTGTACTCCGGCTTTATTTTTAACCGTAATTTTCCAAGCTTTGTAATGATTCCCCTTTTTTCAATATATCATTAGAGAGATTAAAAATGACAATATAAAACTAATGATGGACAAACTGCCATTATATTTAGCATATTTTTGAAAGAAGGACTTATTTTGTTGGAGAATTTCACTAACTTTTTTTTTTATCAAATTATGGTAATGTTTACTATATATTTACACTAATCAATACAGAACTACTGTATGATGCCGTCTTCTGAAGCAGATTTCAGTATTTTTCATCTGCTTCTTTACACGTTAACAAGTGAACGTTCTTTGGTATTTCTGTTATGTATGTCCGAAGAGTTTGTTGAACAGCTGAATAAAGCTATATATTACGAGATAAAGAAACTATTCATTTTTGTTTTTTGGATGGAACGTTTCTTTACTAGCAAGATTCCTTTATCAATGAAAACTTGAAATTTCAAAATAATTCAGACAAAAGCGAAAGAAGCCAGCTGCTCTAAAAACTTTTGTATCTAACGCATTTCAATTTGGACAACGTGCATCTATTATTTGTTACTGTATACTTAGTGAGTTGCGTAGCAACCTACTCCCTCTCAAGAAACAGCGAAGCCACTCCTCGGAACGATTCGAGTGAGTGGTGAGAGGCAACACCACAGTGGAAATTGCCATCGAAAGGCAATCTCGGACAGAGAAATGATTCCCTGGGATTTCCGCAGGAACTGGGATACACTTTTATGTACACGGAAAGGGGAATGCGTTGGTTTTGTAAATTTTTAAATAACAAATGTGGACTGGGGTTTTTATCAGCGTATTTCGAGACAAAATATATTTTGGACGTAATTATTATTATTATTATTATTATTATTATTATTATTATTATTATTATTATTATTATTATTATTATTATTATTATTATTATTATCCAAAGGATATACCCCATTTCATATGGAACAAGCCTGCAGGGGCCATTGACTTGCAATTCAACCTTCCAAAGAATATGGTGTTCATTTCAAACAAGTTATAGAATATCAGTTACAGGAAATACGGAAAGAAGAGATCAATTATCAGAAAGGGGAAAAAGGCAAATTAATGAATTGATAAATAGATGGATAGAAATGTGAATAAATGATCAAAATTCTAGGTAAATTGTTTTAGGGTAGTAATGCACTGCATCTTCGCTAGAAGTTTTGAGGTTCTAATTGTACAGTACAGCCAAAGGGAAACTGTTCTGCAGTCCAATGGTGTGAGGAAGAAAAGTTGTTAATAGATGTCTGGGTATTTTACATAAAACATTTGGACTGCCTTGTTAAGAACAGAACATAATTCATCCAGTTTTGCTGTTGTTTTAACGAAAACGATGGGAACAGCGACATAACAACAACCATAGCAAAGATGAGAGCAGTGATATAATAGCTGCACGTGATGTTACACAAAAACATCCACACTTAAGATATTTCCATATTTCTTAGCGGGATTAGCCTCACTTGCCTATTTCTAGATCAAATTATGGCAGGGGACAGTCTTTGAATTAACGTCTACTTCTGTTATTCTATCAAACGTTATTTAACTATAAAAGAATTATATATATATATATATATATATATATATATATATATATATATATATATATATATATATATATATATATATATATATATATATATATGTGTGTGTGTGTGTGTGTGTGTGTGTGTGTGTGTGTGTAAGTTTTGTATATATTTGTATATACAAGGCAGGATATTGCCCAGTGTTCTTTTGTGAGCTTCCCAGCAATTCAGGATTTATCATATTTTGTGGTTTGTACAAATTTATGGGCTAGGTTTGTACATACATACTAGTCGAGGAAATGTGGAAAGAATGAAGAAATGGGCGAAGAAAATAAACATACTTTTTCACAAAAGCTCTTTGAAATATTCACAGGACACAACAATAACTTGCCGACTCTTGTTTAGGTTCTGTTTTGCAGAACGCCAGGTCTGTTTATTTCTTAATGTCTCAGTTTTAATTGAAAGTGCTGAAGTTGTTACAAACAGTTTCTGAACGATGCATGAAACTTGCAAATTTGGGTAAGGGAACATGAGGAAACACATCTCTGTTTTGTAATGAATAGACATTCGCGGATTAAATGCATAACATTTGGAAGGAGGCGTGGTTTAATAGCATATTCAGTTTACTTGTAGTATTTTTCTTCTGCATAATGGGCAGGTTTATTCCCATTTTATTCACATTCAAATATATAATAAGTAATTTATAGTAATATTTCTAATTCTTGATAATTAACGTTTCACCAGGAGTCAAGTTCTGCAAAGTCAATTAAATCTCGCCCGCTTCCGCCCTTTTCCTCTCTTTTTACTCCTTACTGTCTCTTCCATTTTCCCTACTCCTTTGTTATTTGTTCTGCGTGGTGCAAAGGGTCAAAAGACTGAAGTAGAAAAAAGGGCCACGTTTAATCCAAAGTTCACGAAGATTAAAATGCGATTTAATTGCATCCTCTTGGGAGGGGTGGCTCGCTTCAGGATTAGCCAGCGAACTCTGGTCCTTTTGAAAAGCTTTCCGACGAATCCTACAAGAGTGCATAGAAAGCATATCGCAAATCACGTCCTTAGCCCCGGATGTCAGTTCCCGTCAAACGTTACATAAACAGCACATGCTGAAGAACCAAAGTTTTGAATTTTATTCGTGAAAATAAAAATTTATACAACAATGCTATTGGCGATGTATCTATGATTCATTGATAACTCTCTCTAAGGCACCATCTGGTAAAAATGAATCTTAATAATGCTTTCACAAATAACTCTTCAACAGAAGTTGAGCAGCACTAACTAACAGTAAAATATACAACGCATCACAATGTCACACTATCTAAGGTAATGCCAAAGAAACATATCAATGAGAAGAAATGCAGATGGGCAGCTGAACTTGATGGAATCGCAGCTGAACACTTGCTGGCACGGAAATGTTTAAAGTGCCTTACTACGTTGCGTACAAAAAAGTATCCAGTTTGGAACAATGGCAGATTCCTTTAAAAGAGAAGTTCCTATTCCATTGGTTAAAAAGCCTAACACTGACCCATCCCTGTAATAAAACTATAAGCTTAATATAGCGTCAGTCATATACTCCAAACTTCTATGGTTAATTATTCTCGATACCTGTAATGTGGACGATTTCAGTGACCTCCAGTTTGAGTTTGTGACCAACCAACAGAAGGACAACATTGGCTGCCACATCTAGCCATGATGTAACCGACTACATGGATGGCTGAAGTTCTCCGCATATGCAAGCTCATATGATCATGAGGGTGCAGTTGAATACATTGTACACTCTGCTTCATTAAAAAAAAAAAAACTTGATATTATCCCTGACACTATAAGCTGTAGGATACCTGTGTATTGGCTACAAATGTCAACAGTTCAAATAAGTAAAGGGATTTAACAAAGGCCCTTCTCTGTTAAAAGTGTTGATCAGGATGCTTTAGAGGACTTGTCCAGTGCATAAGTAAGCACCTACGTTAGCAGTTTAAGATATAAATTAATATAGCCAATGAGTATTACAATAATTTCATACAAACTGCATTCAGCCACCTTTTCTTCAACAGATCAAATCAAGAGAAACATAAAATTATAATGAGACTTCTTCACGTAATCAAGAATTCTTACACAGTAAGAAATCAATTAAAATCATAAAAAAACAATTATTTTCGAATATGTGATATCAATCCGATTTTTTGAAATGACTCTCTCTCTCTCTCTCTCTCTCTCTCTCTCTCTCTCTCTCTCTCTCTCTGTCTCTCTCTCTCTCTCTCTCTCTCTCTCTCCATTATTAAAGACAAACAGATCTCCACCAGCTAGCAAGTTTCTATTGCGCTTGATAGAACAAAAAATACATTCTTCGTACGAGACAATGTCCGAACGAAAATTGCCAATTTCCCGAACGCTGGAGGAGACGATGACCCAGTGAAAGTCGTCAGTTAGTTCTGTCC
>JANJGK010005721.1:0-25000 GCA_039081455.1 Macrobrachium rosenbergii | reverse complement strand
TAAGTCTTATAACCCACACTAAACGAAAAAACCTTTAGTCAGTTATATGCTGAATAATCAAGTGTAACGGAATATGAACAGAAAAGGAATATATATAACAATTATAGTGGAAGGAACACAACCTTCGTAAATTCAAAACCCCTTTAGTGGCTGCCGAATGTTACTATATTATCTGCCGCGTCTTGTGTTTCTTCTAATTATTTTGTAAAAATAACAAATGAAAGTAATCATAAAATTTTCAGTAAGGTAGACACAATTTTAAACAGCAGGCAAACGAAAGAGACATACATCTTTTATTAAATTTGGCTCCCCGAAAAAGAGATTACTTTGGACAACTTCATGTATAAGAACTGGTACTAACCCCAGTCTTGACTCGTAATGAAAATTGATAGAAATAAGATGTCTTTCTTTTAGTGCATATTTATTTGTATCCAAGTTTCAGCAGAAACTTCGAGGTTACATTTCTCTGTTCGAGATGGTCTTCCGATGCAATTTCCAGTGTGGTATTGCCTCTCTCCTCGCTCTGGAATCGTTTTAAGGAACGGCTCCGCTATTTCTTGCGAGATAGTAAGTTGCATCGCAAGACGTAAATCATTAAAGCTAAGTAAATTAGATCTATATCTCTTTTGCTGAGAGAGAGAGAGAGAGAGAGAGAGAGAGAGAGAGAGAGAGAGAGAGAGAGAGAGAGAGAGAGAGAATTAGTTTTTTGTTTATATTCAAATGTATTTTTCTATTCCAGTTTTTCACTGATATATAAACAGAGTAGGCAAAGAGATATGTCTACGAAAAGCCTCCTGTTTTCAATCTCGTAATCGCCTCTAAAACGACCCTGAGCACACATCTCATTTTAGTTCCCATTTACGTAAACTTAATTGTTAAGAACTTTGAAACTTGTTAAAAGCGAAAAAATGGGCCCTAAAAGCCTGTCTAGAATTACGTCACATCTCTCTAACATTCATTACAAACATTAATATTTCATTGAGGATTTCCTATAAAAATATTTCACGTACAGGCCAACCCGTTCATTTTACCTTTTGTATTCACAAACCCAAATGGAAAGATTATTTTTTTTCTACAAAGAAGGTAGAAGGACCAGTTAACCATTCAAGCAGATGGTGTAGTACCGCATTTAAAACAGGAAACTAAACAAAACATTTACAAAAATGTTACATGGATGAAATACGAGAAAATGCATTTTTTATGCAACACTTCGCAGTCCTCATGTAAAATGCATTACTGCTGAATTACATGAAATGTCCTCTAAATGGCAGTCTTGGGTCTCGTGAGAGAGAGAGAGAGAGAGAGAGAGAGAGAGAGAGAGAGAGAGAGAGAGAGAGAGAGAGAGAGAGAGTTCCCTGTTTTCAACATTTGTGTTTATATTTGTTTATATGTGTAATTCCTAGATCTTATGCTTGCTCGAGCATGCTACACTACTGTTGTGAGAGCGTACAGACTGTGATGGCAGCATCATATTCTCATAAGAGCAAATGTGAAAAGGATGGAAATTGATGATTTTATGTGTCACTCTTTGGTCCCTGGGTCACGTCGAAATGGTCTGCTACAGTAAGGTTCATATAAATGGATTGGCCCCTTGATGAAAATTCATCGCTAAAAGTCTCTCAGACGTAACGTGAAAAAACCGTAACGGGCGTCCTATTGTGGGTGGGGTTGGGGTGTGGGAATAAGGGAGGGTTTTGGGGGGCGAGGTGCACCTCAAATGTTCTCGCTTGATGCCTCTCACGAGAACATTTCCTAAAATTCGGAAAGAAGGTAGGAGAGTGGGTGGAATCGAGCCGTCGACAGGCCTACTTTCTCAAAATTAATTGACAAAAAAGGGAGGGGGGACGGCAGGGGAGTCTTACGGAATGTCACTTTGATTAATGCTGTAAACACTTGAGTAGAGAGGAGGCGGTGGCAGGGGGAATTCTTGAAAGGCAGCTGGGAAAGAGACAATTACGTGGAAATCCGTCATGTCAAGCGAATATAAATTTTTACTGGAGAGTGTTAGAACTGTCAATGAATCTTGAAAAAAAGTACGAAGAATGAAGTAAAAAAATAAAAGTGGGACGGATATCAAAATATCACAATATTTTCAGTTTATTTTTACTTTTAACATATGCCAGTATAGGAATAACAGTCCCAACCGGTAATAAAGTTGGCGTATCATCAGAAGAATTGAAAGAAATTGTCAACCTTATCGAATTAGTATTCCCGATTTAAATGGTGAAGTGAAACTTGTTCCCTTTTTGCGTTCCTTTCTTTCCTAGTCTGTTGGTGAATATGAGATAAGACATTTCCAAGTTAAAAACCATATTCATCTTTTGTTTTCTTATTCCTTTTCCTTTCCCTTCGCTACCCCTCTTATTCAGCTTTCTCATTCCAGGTCTTTCTTTCAAATATTAGGCTGGAATTTAGTGTAAGCAATTTAAATCTCTATTCTGAAGAGGCAGCGGAGCCTGTTAACATGCAGGGCAGAGCCTTCCCCGAGGTGCACATTTCTCACAGTAGAGCCTCTACAAGTCACAGGAAATAGGCTTTCGTCTTATTCATTTTTCTGTCGTAGGTGTTTCTTGGTTACCTGCATTCTCAATCCCTTTTAGTTTACTCGATCACAACATACAAATAAAATTTACTACGTTTAATAGGAATATTTCTGTTTGTAAAATTATAGTTACAGGACTTCTATTTTAGTCTAACGCATGATTAGATATTTTGCATTTGTTATTTTTTCAAAACTAAACCATTTTTTCTTAAAAGTTCATCATCAGACATTCAGTAACTGAAGTATAAATGTGCTGGTGATCATTGTGTTGTTTTTTCTAGAGCCACCCCTTATTGGGGAAAATGATTATATATATATATATATATATATATATATATATATATATATATATATATATATATATATATACATATATATATATATATATACATATATATATATACATATATATATATATATATATATATATATATATATATATATATATATATATATATATATATATATATATTTGTAAGTATGAACATTTGTGTGTGATACAAGAATGGTCATTAATGTTCGGCCACAACAAAATTTTACCGCTAACCACATTAACATGCATCAGCAGAAATAGCTTTGCAAACAAAAACTAACGACAGAAGAAGGACACAATCAAGGAATACCCATTCTGAATTCAGTTTACCCTCGCTAAAATGTTTCCTGGAAAGACCACCTCCATAGAGAATGCTTTCATGTTCTTACATATAAATATAAAAGAGATTAAGAGGAACTCCACAGAGAGAGATGCCTGAATAAAATATCTCCCTTACAACAATAGCGAGAAAAAATTCAAGAATGTCAGAAGGAGTTCTATTTACAGCTGTCCCTTCTGTCACAGGAAGTTTCTTTTTTATGGCTTCAAGAGGCTATTTCCTTGAGCATTCCCTCAACTTTTCTTTATTACTAGCGATACTTTATGTTCCTTCCCAACTTATTTTTTCTTATCAAGGTGCAGTTTAAGTATTCCCTCCTCCTTTTCTGCGTTTCTCACGATACTTTATGTTCCTTCCCATCTTATTTTTTCGCCTTAAGAAGGCTTTTAAATATTTCATTCTCCGGAGACTATTTGTAACTGATATTGAGCATATAATTTTCTTTCCTTAACGTCCAACATCTCCCTTCGACAGAGCTTGTGTAGCATCCATCTGCGCCTTTAACTATTAAGTGAAAACAGAGGCAGCGTCGATTTCATAATACGGCGACTGTCCATGAATATTCAGAAATCACTACATTATATGTTAACATCGGGCTTGCATCGCTAAATTCCGCAAGAGAACTCGCCCATTAGAGCGTGGTGGATGGCAAAGCACCGAATCGGGATAATAAATTTCTGGGGGAATGAAACCCCGTTTGATACCATCCCAGTGATGAAACGACAGATACTAACATTTAAACCCCATTAATTTTGGTTTTGTAATTAATGTAGTTATTATGGTAATTGATTCTGGATCGTTATCATTTGCTTTGCTTTTATTGCTGCTAACTTTAATACTGCTGTTGCAGGTTAGCAACAACACCTATTACAATTAATACTATTATTAGTTCTCTCGATACACCTCATGTCCCAACTGTAAAGACACATGGGATCTGCCTATTGGAGCATTAGACGTCATAATTTACTCCCTTACAAATGGGACATAATGTAACTGCTGTCAGCCATATTTGAAGAACGCCAGTGTTGTTTAACTACTTTCCTTCAAGTGTTGTTGAACAAACTGAATTCCTTAGCCCTAAAATCATAAATGCCATTGTGGTATAGGAGTTTAATCATTACTTTTCCACATACATACATGAACATATACATATATATATATATATATATATATATATATATATATATATATATATATATATATATATATATATATAACACAACTAAAACACTCAAATACTTTTCACTAAACTGTTAATTTCCTATTACATTGTACATATAAACACGAATAGTTTCCTTTTTTTTTAAGAAACTACATCCTCGAAAGAAGTTGAACTATGGTGTCTTTTCGAAAAGAAAATCCCTTCTCGCAATTAGGTTTTCACCGCGGCGACACTGATTTATCACCAAACAAGATCTGAAGCGAGGCCATTTATTTTCATTATACCCATTTTTATGTATTTTTTCCAGAGAAAGGATAAGTCCCCCAGTCTCCTACACTCTTTGGGTCATTATGTCGCTCTTTATATCCTTTTCCGAACAGCTCATCTGAGCGATGTTACAAACAGTCCCGCCCCGTCAGTCTTACAAACACTCTCCTCCTCCCCCCCGACACACAAGCGCACAATCATCTTAATAACTTCATTACTGCTCACATTCACTTTATCCTTTAGTCTTTCGAACATCTGAGCACTAGCAGTATTCTCTGCAGCTTCTGTTCTCTATCCCCAGTAAACTTTGTCTCTTTCACATTTATCGGCATCCACAATCCTTTCACAATTTTTTTATTCAATAAATATAGCCTTCGCCCCGTTTCCTGTCCGTGCCTTCTCACACAACTGCATTTACAACATAAATATAGATTTTAATTACCATTTTTATATTTTACTGTACTTTGTTTCTGTTATGTGCTTTTAGTTTAAAGTACGAGTTTTGGTAACGATATTCCATTAGTTTTAAGATTTTTAACCATTCTTGGGTACACACATTGTAAAATTTTTTCTTTCCTTTAAAACCGTTCCAAGAAGAAGGCCATTGGCGGACGAAACTGTTGGGTATTTTTTAACTATTTACAGCTCTCATTTTCCTATATGGAATACAACTGAATATATATATATATATATATATATATATATATATATATATATATATATATATATATATATATATATATATATATATATATATATATATATATATATTTAGTTGTATTCCACATAGGAAAATGAAAACTGTAAATAGTTAAAAAATGTCCAACAGTTTCGTCCGCCGATGGCCCTCTTCTTGGAACGTTTATTAAGAGAAGAAAAAAATCTTACAATGTATGTACCCGAGAATGGTCAAAAATCATAAAACATATTTAATATCGTTACCAAAATCTCGTAGCTTAAACTAAAAGCACATAACAGTAACAAAGTACAATGAAATATATATATATATATATATATAATATATATATATATATATATATATATATATATATATATATATATATATATATATATATGTATATGTGTAGCCTATATATATACATATATGTATATATATATATATATGTATATACTCGTATATATATATTATATATATATATATATATATATATATATATATATATATATATATATATATATATTGTGTGTGTGTGTATAAATTCATTTCCCGCTATAAGGACTCTGCATGACTTCCATTCGAAAACCAGAGAAAGAGGACGAAATAAAAATACAAATTGTTATCACTGGAAAATTAATGTTGTGGGCGTAACTGAGACTGATGTTGCTGGTCGTTTACGGTGATCGTTCAACATAAAAGTTCATACTCCTGAGAATGACTTCCCAGGCCATGAAAACTCTTCATTCGCACAATATTTTGATAAACTCGGAAACATTTTGTCGTTTCCTCTTTTTGGACGCAAAGTATTTGTTTTTTATCTAAGGCAAACTTTTCTCCTTGCTCCTTACTTTGATTGAAGGGACGCTCGTTGATCTATCTTCAATGAAAACCACAACGACTTTATTATCAGACCATTATGGAGTTGGAATATACAGGACAAAGACCAAGCGCTGAAAATAATGGTGAAATAATTGTTAGGAGTGGGAAGAAAGTAACATGGAAGAAGGAGAATATGAACGGAGGTACAGTAAAATGAATGAAAGGGGTTGCAGCTAGGGGCCGAAGTGACGCTGCAACGAATCTTCAGTAACGCCTACAGGGCATTGCTTGAGGTACGCTGACGGCACTATCCTCCTACGGGGAATCTGGTCATTATTATTATTTGTTAAATCTTTTGCCAAAATCAGAAAACATTTCCCGAGACTTTAATGGTCAGCTTCCCGTCACCAAATTCTTTCAAGAGAACCGTTTTCAGTTCGTTCCGTGATCGTTAACACGCCAAGAGGAAAGAAATGGAATTCTTTGATCGTTAAATTTAACCACAGACTGGGCATCGGGCAAAGAGTTAGCGGCTGCGACCATGAAAACCGCATTGCTTTTCGATGACCCTCCCGCAGTCTCATCAGGGATACCAAAGACGAAAGATGATCGAGAGAATTTCATTTAGACTTCCGGTTATATCCTTTTGTGCTACGCTCTCGGTAACGAAAACTCCTCATTAGGACGCTTGCTGTTCCGCCCGTAATGTTGGGGGAGTTTGGTTTTAATGACCTCGTTCTCGACCAGAAGCACCCAAAGGGCCTTCTCTGTTGCACTCGTGCTGATCGTATCACTTTAGTTTTTTCTTTTTCCTGCGAATTCATACTCACCACAAGGGATTATTTCTATTCCTTTCTTTAGGCTACGTTTTATCATCAACGGTATCTCCTCTGAACTCAAAAGAGATGCATCTATAAAGGGAGTACAATGCAAAGTGTTTAGGCTTCCTCGCAGTTAAGAGAAAACTAGAAAAATTCTCGTTACTTTTTCCCAGCATCATCATTACCGAGAAATAGACGTTGTTGGGATACCTTGGAATTCTGTTTTTCAATATAAATAATATAATTGATAAAAGAGTCTTATGTTAGGTTCCCAGTCATACACATTTAAACTAGACATATAGTGAATATTCTTATCATGAGGTAAAACGACCAAGATCTTTGTAACTAAATATTTCGATCTCAACTTCGCGATGAAATGATATTGGAAAACCTTTCCCGTCCTCACAGGGAGAAGAAAAAGGAAGCTATATAGTATCTTATTTCGGTATACTGCAAACTCAAAATTTGCAGGATACCTGAATATTAACAGAATAGTCATTTCTGGCAATGTAAACAAAACACTCTTTGTGGTCAATAGAATTCCATTACAGCAAAGAGCTAGATATGATCGGACACCTTTTCAACAACAATGAATATAAGGATACCGTGAGAGAAGAAATTGATTAAATGCAGTATCCATACCACTACTGACAACGAAGGCCAACAAGAAACAGCATTAGTCTACTTTCCAATAACAAACGGAATGATTTTAAAGGACAAGTCAAATGCACTAAACAGAAAGGAAGGCAAAACGCGTACTCTTAAATACCCCTGCGAATGAGAAAGAGCAGTTCTCTTGCAGCAAGGAAAAGGGACAGATAATCAGTCAGATACATCACCGCAAATCCCTCACCTGTGTGTTGGTTTCACTAACACTGCTCTCCGAAGTTATCCTTGGTATCGCAGAAACCTTCGAACACTTTACAAAAGTAAAAAAATGCGCTGAAGTTTCTTCAGCGCAATCGAGTTTTCTGTACAGCGTATAATGCTGTATGAAACTCTCAGTCACGGCCCATGAAACTCTCAGCCGCAGTCCATGAAACTTTCAGCCACGGCCCGGTGAGGCAAAAAAGCTGCAAATTTAGGTATGTTTGATGACTGGAGGAAGGATGATCAACATAGTAATTTGCAGTCCTCTAGCCTCAGTAGTTTTTAAGATCTGAGGGCGGACAGGAAAAGTGCGGACAGAAAAAGTGCGGACGGACAGACAAATAGCCATCTCAATAGTTTTCATTTACAGAAAACTAAAAGAAAAAAAAAAAAAAAAAAGAAACTAGGAACAGAGGCCACCTATTAACAAGGCTGTTAAAGGCAACTGAGCCATTTACAGGGAGTCAATGTCCGTCCGAAAAGTCAATATCAGTGTGTTGCCCATTTAATTACAGTCTACCTTTCACCCGACGAACAATGGCACACACACACACACACACAGAATGATTCATAGATAATTAACCCTTGCTTGTTTGATATAAAGCCAAAAGCTTTTCCCAAGGCAAATTAAATAAGGTAAAGGAAACAGTGATATCCTAAATTAATTTCTATGAAGTAATGAAGAATGAGAAGATTATATTTACCTTTAAAGACTCATTGTCCCGTTTTCTCCCCAAAATAAGGTCAATTTTAGGTAAGAGGTTACCATTTACTCGCCAGTTGGAATCCTACCTGTCATTGCAGCTGTTCTTAATATCTACTTATTCAATCATATGCTTTTTTTATAGAATTATGCTAAAAATTTCATGCCCCTCAAACGTGAAATAGAAGACAGTTACGAAAAAATGATTTGATTATTTTTTATTTCCTAATTATCACTATGATATTGAATTCGCATTAAATTGTCCAAACAGAGTTTGTCAAATTTTCGTTAAAGACCCATTTTCATTAGGAGAGGTGTGGACACTTTGGTGCTGGAAACAAAATTAGTAAAGAAGGAGGCAAAGAGATTTGTTTGGCAATATATCAACAGAAAAAAAAAATAGAATTTTAAAAATGAGAATAAACTCTTATCCGACTAGTCAGTAATTCCACAAAAAGTAACACAAGGTACTATATGATGCACTAACATAAGAATACCTGGAAATATCTCGGAAAAAATTACGAAATGTAGTTCGAAAAAAATTTCTAGTGATAAGCCAAAACAAACACTGTGCTTATTCAAATGAGCTGACGGACCCTCCGCACTCCTTTGAACCCCTTATCGTAATAAATTTTCATTTCTGACCTGACTTCTACACCGGAGTCTCCTGTTTACATAGTCTTCAAAGTGAATCTGTTCTATACAAGTTTTAAAAACGAAATAGAAATATAGTTCAATTAAAGGAGTCACCCTAGAATTTGAAATTAATGTTCAAATTTTCATTTTGGCAGGTATCTAGTTAACCCTTAGTTCTTTCTGTCACACATACAACTGCAGAGAGCAATGCATATTTTGGGCATTATTCCACGAAACGACAAACACAAACAATTAGTCTGTCATATTAGAATTGTACCAAAAATAAACTGCAGGATAATAAAAGCGTGGCATATAGCCAGGAGGATCTATCCCCATAAACGAAAAATAAAAGAAAAAAAAGAAAAGAAAACGGAGCACTTAAGCCAGGTAATTCCTGTCTTGACAACTATCTCCCCACTCTCTTTTTCTTTCACTATCTTTCACCTCTTTCTCTCTCCCCCTCTTATGGCAGTCCGCCATCACAATAAATCCCGCAATACATTTTGAGGATAAAATTCCGTTCTTTGCGAAGACTCTCAAGTCTTCATAATCACTGGACTTTATTAAGGCTCTCGAGAGAAGGGGCTGTTATTTTTCAGTCCCGCGTCTTTGGAACCCCGCAATGTCCAGTTGACTCGCCCAGTGCAGAGAAGTTCCTTGGCTGTTTTGTTTTTTGTTTTCATTTATATTACTCTTTATGAGGAGCATGTTACTTGTTTGTTTTACCTGGGTTTTGTGCGTGCGTGTGTGTGTATGTAGTGTTTTCGTCTGTGAGGTTTCCGCAATTTAAGGCGTGGAATGGATTGAAATGGAATATAAAATTTAAGCTAAAGGCCAAACACTAGGACCTATGAGCTCATTCAGCGCTCAAAGGGAAACTGAAAGTAAAAAGGTTTTAAAGGTAGAACAGGAGGAAGACCTCGCAGATGCACTATGAATCAATTGTTAGGAGAGGATGAAAATAAGATGGAAGAGAGAGAGAGAGAGAGAGTATGAACGAAGGTAAAGTATATGGACTGAAAGCGGTTGCAGCTAAGGGGCCGAAGGGACGCTGCAAAAAATCCTAAGTAATGCCTACAGTGCACATGAGCTGCACTGACGGCAGTATCCACCTACGGAACAAGTTAAAGAGTGATCAGAGGCCACCGTCATAAATTATAGTATTTGGACTTACAACCTCCATGCCCCTCGTTATGTATACAACACTGTTCAGTTATAACACATTTGTCTTTCAATACAGGTAAATCCTATGGTAGTATGCATCCACGAAAGATTAAAAGTGATAGTTTTGTTATTGTAGAAAAATGATTATTACCCACAAGAGTCTTATTATTACTATTATTATTGGCGTGATCGTGCTATCAGAAATGACGGTAATATAAGAGAGGGGTCAAGTCGCCAAGTCCTGTCCCTAGGTACGTTGCACACCGTCCCTAAGTTAACCAAGTTATGTATTGTCGTTTATTCCTCGAAAATTTCTCTTGTTACAACTGTGAGCTCCATCCACATCATTTTCATCAATCTAAGAGAGAGAGAGAGAGAGAGAGAGAGAGAGAGAGAGAGAGAGAGAGAGAGAGAGAGAGAGAGAGAGAGAGAGAGAGAGAATTAATTTTATTTCCGAGGTTTTTGCAGTAACATTTCTTGCATCGTTTCCGTGTCTCAACAGTTGTTTCCCAATCATGAAAACTTCGTCTTGTCATTCAATTTAAAACCTCTGCAAAGTTATCCACCACGAATCACTGCGTGATCTGGACATTTAGGGGAATCACGAGAACTATAAAACTTTGCTGTTTTATCATCCAGGATCACTTTCGAAAGTATTGATTCAGGGATTATTCGCTTATGCTTAGAGGCACAGACCTTTTTTCTGCCCCTTTGTGAAGATGTTCTCTGCATCCATTAGTCTGTGATACAGGCCTACTTCTGTTGATATCGAATTCGCAAACTTTTTGGATGCTAAGTTAGCAAAGAGGCCAGAGAATGCTCTGAAGATGACAAGTGACAAGCCGAATACTTTGCTTTTGATGACCAGGACAAGAGTCGTTTTCAAAGTATATGATAAAAAGGAGGAATTATAAGCGAGAGGAGAGAAGATCCATGCGTGAGAGACACCAGTGAAGACAAAAAAGAGGCTAAGGTATGGCTATCGACAAAGGTATAAGCAAACTTGGACAGGGTAATAAAAAAGAAAAACCGCAGAAAGCGCCGTAGCAAATTCAAGTAATGAGAAGCTAAGCATTTACTATTTATCAAAATTCCTGGTTGCCAATGTCATGTATTCCATTCATCCCGAAATGTTTACATTTTATTATATTTTATGGCTTGACCTTAACAATGCAGAGCGCAGTTCCACAACTTTTTTTAGAATGATCTTATACACAAGATCATTCTTTGTTCAACAGTATGTGAGGATTAATTACTGAAAGACGATTGGCTACCGAGATAGATCACAATACTATTGTAATTACTATGTGATAAGTTTCTTTGTATAGATTTATTAGTTTATCGTATTATTGTAATTCTTCTTTCAATGTGGATATAAAAGAACGTTTATGTGTATCATTTAAAATAGTATCTACCTTGCATCTCTATGTTAAGTATCAAAACTAATGTATAATGAGTTTAAAATGTGTTGGTATGAGTCCAGGTGCTTATTCTTTTACTCTTGCTTCCTAACTTTGGAACTTGGCTGCTCCTCTGCTTTGAACTTGCTAAACTCACTGATAGAAGTTCCCTACGTTTCTGAAGAGGAAGCAAAGAAGATATGAGCAAAATAGTAAGGGCGATCACTTTTTGGAATAATATTGATAGTGAGAAGGGATAATATTACTTAAAATCCAACAGACGAATAAATGGATAATTTTTTAAAGGTACTCTACAGTACAACTTCAGTGGTGTATGAGAAACAAAGTAAAATATATTCAGTGCACACTTCCTTTTCCAAACATAATAAAGCCAGGCTCCTTAGCATTGAGGCCTCATACCACCAGATTTTAATATCAATTAAGAATTTCCATATGGGGGAAGCGAATGCCCCGCATGGTGCAAGCTCAGTGCCACCAGTGCACAGGTCAGGAGAGCAATAACCCTTCACTCCCCCTGGCACTTTGCCCACCAAGCACTTGGGCGGCGGCACAAATCCTAGTCAACAACAACGGTCCTATTTGTGACGTGGATAAAGAAACCAGAAGGGCCCATGATGCTTGGTACACCCAGGCAACCCCAGTTTCCCTACAGGACAAGGCATTGAAAATAGAAATATTTTGTAGAGCGCATATAAGCTCTTCGTATCGAGAAAGTGAGACGGTATTTAGAAATGCCACCGTCTACATGTCAACCTTCTGCCCTATACGAAACCATCAAACTTTTCATTTATTATAACAGCAAAAAAACTTCAAGCCTCCAATAAGAAATAATCCCACTCTGCCTTTACCCGCTCCGTTAAAGAGAACAAGTGGGGTCTTTAAGATTCAATGCCCTGAGAATATCTAGAGCATATCTCTCCAAGCGGATTCCGTGCCACGTTCAAGAGGCTGCCTTTAGAAAGTTCTTTGAGGATGCCCATGGCGCTGTTCCATACAGGCAGAGCCTTATTCAAGCCATGAGGTCACTTAAGGCATTGCATGTACTACGACTGAAACCATAATTAAATGTTACTCAAGAGGCTTCCTATGACCCACCTTGTCAGGTGATCTTGATTACAAATACCCGGACAGAAACACTATACCCAGAGTGAACAATGTCCCCTAAAGCAGCACTACCAGAGCAATAACAATATCCAATCGCCCCTCAAACGGTCACTGATACTACATCTACAGGTAATCTTCTCATCAACCAGGCAAGTATCAGCCAATTAAGAGCGGAATTCGCGATGACGTCACAACGACCGTTTCAGCATTTGCCAGTATAACGTAAATACACAAATAAACTAGCATAAATAATCTCTGTTTGATGAGGATATCCGGATGTCCACATTCGGTTTCTATTCACTTTCAGACTTTGCCACACTTACCTTAGGATAACAGTTCGTTCTGTCATAAGCGAGTGTAATCTAACCCACCCAGCCAACTATAATCCCTTCTACTCTTCGATTATGTCCGTCTGAGCAAGGACGGAGCATTAACGACATTTTGGTGTCTATTTGTCCTGGTAAAAAGAAGAGCAGCATTACTCGACTGCGTCCACATCCTCCTTAATTTCTGTCTGCCAGAAAAGAAAGAATAAGACAAAGAAAAGTGAAATGAGAAATCAACTCTACTGTTGGAGCCATCTTTTTTAATGAAACATGCTGAAGAGAGAGTCTTTTCCCTAAATAATAATAATAATAATAATAATAATAATAATAATAATAATAATAATAATATTAATAATAATAATAATAATAATAATAATCAATGTTATTATTATTATCATTATTATTATTATTATTATTATTATTATTATTATTATTATTATTATTATTATCATCATCATCATCTTCGTAGTCATCATATCAAACTCAAAATTAATGCGTTATATCTTTCACAGATGTATCACTACCATGATACCTTTCTGTATTTAAAGATAAACGCGCGTTGCAATTCAGCAATGCCTTATACATAAACAAGAACATGTAGGCTAAGCATCGAAATGCCGCTCTTTATAGTGGCCGCCCCTGATTAAGCCATTACTTCTGAGAAACTATTCACGCAAAAAAGCCCACATACGGCCCATAAACTTACAATAAGATGTCAGGGGTTTGTTAGAGTTTCGAACAGCGTCTTGGGGGAAAGAGAACACAAAAATCAGCAAGAGTACTGAAACAGCAAAAAAAAACAGCCTTGAGGACTACTAAACATTCCTTTTCGAGGCAACTTTCCATTGCTGGGTTCCAAAATTGTGAGGCTGAATAATAGCCCCTCTCTTGAGAGGTCCCATAAAGGACAGTGATTATGACGTCTTTGGAGTCTTCGCAGTCGAGAAGTATATTATGGGATTTGCCTTGATGGTGGACTGGTCTGCCATAAAAGAGAGAGAGAGAGAGAGAGAGAGAGAGAGAGAGAGAGAGAGAGAGAGAGAGAGAGAGAGAGAGAGAGACTTGATTCAACATTTAATTTTATAATTTTTGTATATGTAGATAAAACCCAGGTCATTTTTATGTTTAAGTCAGACTGCAGCTTTAGGCTAAAGCAATAATTAATAATAATGGCAACAATTTATAATAATTTCAACAATTAATTAACTAGGCAATAATAATAATAATAATAATAATAATAATAATAATAATAATAATAATAATAATAATAATTACAAATGACAAGAATTCTTTAATAATAGCCAAATTAATAACGACAATAATGAATTAATGATGGTAATAATTAATGATAACCGAAATAATTAATTATTGCTGATATTACTTCTTGGAAGCAATATCAGCTCAAGGGGTTGTATCTCTGACGTCCAAAGACTTGAGTGATGCAGCAATAGTTCTGTTCTGTTAGAAAGAGGTGAGGGTCATTTAATTAAACACCTGCCAGGATGGACTGCAGTTTTCATTCAATCTGCCTGGACGAAATTGATCTGACTTCTATTTTTTTGGTTAATCTCTCTCTCTCTCTCTCTCTCTCTCTCTCTCTCTCTCTCTCTCTCTCTCTCTCTCTCACACATACACACACACACACACACAGAAAATGATACAAAGAAAAGATGACAAAATAATTTTTGTATATAGGAAAGGATGAAACAGTGAACACTCTAAAGCAGCATTTCTGTTCACTTTTAATTTTTTGTCTCTTTATTCTTGTATTGAAATTACTATGCATTTATCATCTTCAAACTTATTCAAATGAGCCACTAACAACAACAGAGAGAGAGAGAGAGAGAGAGAGAGAGAGAGAGAGAGAGAGAGAGAGAGAGAGAGAGAGAGAGAGAGAGAGAGAGCGAGAATTCCAGCCCAAGCCAAGGGCCATCAGCATCCACTACCCTGCTTGTCATTCCTTCCACTTCAGATTCCTGAACTCTGATTGGACAACGCCCGAATTTTATTCACTTATATAAATACCCCTCGTCATGCTTTACGTGTTCATCCTCCGTTGAAAATAAAATCGTGTCAGTTTTGAAACGTCCGGCCTAGCTAACTACCTTAAAATAAAATTGTATTGCTCTACGTGATAGGACCGTACGCAGGCGACTGCATACTGAACACACACACACACACACACACACACACACACACACACACACACACACACACACACACACACACACACATATATATATATATATATATATATATATATATATATATATATATATATATATATATATATATATATATATATATTTTCAGTATGCAGTTGGCTGCATGTATTTTTGAGAGACAGAGACGGGCAAAATTGTGCTAAAGGAAGCCCAGTCCCGTTGGAAGTGTGTCAATCAATTTCATCACGTCGGATGACAGAGCTGCCCTTCGAAAGAGGTGCATGTGTAAATAATAAGTTACAGCGGTTGGCGATTTCCACACAGGATAATTTTTGTTTCCTTCTGGTAAAATACATGAACGAAATTTTTTTTTTTAAAAGGCAATTTTTTTTTTTTATTTCATTTCAGCTGACCACCATTAATTGTCCTGACTCGGCTCTGTGCTCACGAGTCTCAAGTGGAATGAAATATTATGGGCCAGTGCTGAATGAACGAGTAGGGCATGGGCAAAGTGCTCTCCTGTAAGTGAAACTATTATTTACCATATGAAAATCCTACTCAGTGATGTGTGATGCTCTGAAATACTCGATTACATGTTATCATTAAGTAATTTGAATTTAACACTGTAAGAATAAGTGAAAGTAACATTTTTTAGATTTCATAACGACAACAAGAACAAAAAACCACAGCAATAATAAAAATAACAATGGTAGCTATATTTCAAATGTGGTAAATGTTTGGACAAGCTCATAGTATTATTCAGCAACATTATATAATGTAATTTTTTCTTGAACGAAAAAACTGCTATATACTTTCTTTATCAAAAACCCTTTCAGGTCGTAAAGTTTGTCAAAACATTAAGGGAAAACAATAGAGGTGATTTTAAGTCTAATAGTTTTTTCAGGAAATAATTTCACATTCAGAACATTACTAAAATATGCCCTGACAAACGATTAGATGACCATCAATTTAAATCTTATTTTCTGAGATGTAAAGAAAAAGGCTGCAATGTTGGCCTTCAAAATAACTCATTACCTAGAAAGCATAGATCAAGGCAAAACATATTGGGTGGAAGTGACTGCCAACCCCAGAGGTAATTCCCTAATACCGGATTAAATCAGCGAATTGAAGAGGAAAATACATCATCTGAATATCTACTCCGAAAGCCATAACTCATGAATATAGTATTATTAAATCAAGACACACTGCTACGACCCACCTACGAATAATTTACGACCTGCAGTCAACGACCTGACTTAGAATTTCCGAACGTTACCGACAAGTCTTACTGAGCACCGACGAATTTCCTGATGATCTTCCAAGGAAATCGTAACGTTTAAGGATCAAATTCGTCGTCAGTTACCCTGGTAGTTGCAACGTCTTATATCTTACTATCAATCAATCAATCAATCAATCAATGGGGATGAAATTTGTTAGTGGGAAAGTGTTCTAAATGTGAGAGCAGCTTTGAACTCTCAATAAGCTAAGTGCTATTCAGACGGATAGCTCTGGCACATTTATAATCTAAAGAACATACTTGCGTTATTCATTCGCATTCATTTTCATCTTTTTTAGTATAATTATGATTTTAGTATAATTATGAGTAACTGTACTTGCTCCTCTGATTGCTAAGTATCATAATTTCTTTTACAATATAGACCGTTTTACCATTTAAGGTTTGACCTTGTAATTATCATTTATGTGATATGTTTCCTATGAAAGTCTTTGTTTTCTATAACTATACGATAGGCTCACAGAGGACTAATTCCTATTCCATAATTATTCCTGCTACATTCATATTTATTTAATCACATCATATCTCAAACCTAAACCCATTTCCTTATTTGTACTGTGAGACTTAATTGAAACTAGAAAAGTACAATATCATAGAAGGTTAGTTAGAAATTCAGAATATAACAGAAGGAAAACTTCCCATGGTGACATTTGATGCAACACAGTTATGAAACAAGAAATCCTAAAATTTTCAACTCTAAGAGCTCTTTAGCTTTGTAAGGATCCCCTTCTTCGTTATATACACCGATTCTTCCTGCCTTATGCTTTCCAAGCATAAAAAGACCATTCTCTAACGTCATTTCTATAACGAACTTGTGACAACTCAGGCAAGATCAGGGAATATCCCCTTCGGAAATTCCAGTCAAGCGGCGGAGAACAAGCGCTTAGTCCCCGACTTTGTGAGCCATTACGGAAGAAAGAGTGGACCGAAAGGGGCGTCCCTTACCTGAATGAGGGCATCAAATTCTAATGAATGTGTCGAGTATGAAACAAAACCAATAAGGGAATCTGAGAGCCCCTTAAACGCTCATCATTTCTCGCGGCAAGTCACAGGGAGGACGATCACAACTTCTCGTATTTTCCTTATGATTAAAGTTTATTGGAGATATTTTACATTCCAGTAACAGTGATAGCTAATGAATTGAGACGACAAAGAGGGATTGGTCATAAAGTGCAAAGTTTAGTTTGCCAAAGAGAGAGAGAGAGAGAGAGAGAGAGAGAGAGAGAGAGAGAGAGAGAGAGAGAGAGAGAGCGATGGCAAAGGAAGTGTTTTTTATCGCAATGTATAGAAAGCAAGAATGTTACATCTTTTCAGCTGGGTAATGCTCATTCTTAATGATCGCGCGCCCTGTTAAGTTGGTTTAAACTAACATACGGATTCTAGACATTTATTTCATGATGGAAATGTCACGCTCTTAGGAAACAATGTTGAAATGACGATGCTTGTTCATTGTATTTAAAATATCTACCCAAGAATCCAATGATTATTAATTTGAGTTGGGCTTGTACAGCTTGGTATTTTTAATTCCTTCCATTTATTCAACCATAGTGTAATTGAGTATTGAATTCGAGATTTGTGCTGTAGGATATATACTCCCTAATTTATAATTAGTCTTAAGAAACAAGGAACAGACGGGTCATTGTTGATGATTTTTCTTTGAATGGATTTAGTCATATGCTGTCTTGATCTGATGAAAAATCGTTGCCTTTAGTCTTTACTACTGGAAATACTGATGACCTTGTTCATGAGATAGTACAGTATGGAGGCGATGGTGCGCCTCTTATAGCTATTATTGGTCAGTCCTTGAGAGAACTGTGTTGGAAACAATAGTGACAGAGATCGAAGACCGTAAGTAACTGGTTTAAATGAAATACTACACCTAAGCTACTAAAGGGAAGTTTCATCAATTAACTGATCTCGCAACTTCTGGATTTTCTTTACAATATTATCACTATAACACTGTACTTGCTGCTTATATTTTGCAAAACTTAGTGTTTATTATAAATGTATGTTTTTCTAGTCTCGCCAAAAACTGCACAAATCTTGGTATCATTCGTCAAGTTTTCTTTTTTCACAGAGATGACGATGTAAGTAGTATTACCTACAATGTAATCTGAAACATTTTGCCACTGTTAGGGCACTATCTGCATCTTGGGACAGCCATTTCATACCCAAAATACTTAATGTACAGTTCATAGATGAGGTGTATGAGGTTTTTGAAATGGGATTGCTTCAAGATCCAGGGAGCTAGTTTGTACAAGATAGAAGTGACTGGCACAGTGCGTACACGGGTTCAACACACTGCTGATGAGCCTTTTGTATAGGTGTATGAAACGGAAGTTTCGCAGAAGTTTTCTGTGCGTTAGGTTCATCCCTCTGTCATTCAGCTTCGGAACTTTCAGCATTCATCTGGGTTTCTAGGCTGGATAACACTTGACATTGTGAAGCTGAACCATCTCTCAAGACGAGAAGGATCGCCCAGAGGAGAGGAAGGACAAAGTCTCGTTTCTTCAATATACTGAATTTCTTCTGAATTTTACTCAACTTATGCGTAAATCTATTTTTGTAGATTTTCATTGATGAGATTCTCATTCTAATAGAAAGAGAATGTTCAACAGTACTATACTATATTTTCTTTGGTTGTCAGAACACTATTTCTCTTCTTGCCAGAATAGTGTATCTTTCAGGATCTGACAAGAAGCCATTTTATGCAATATTGCCTCCGCCATTATCATATTTCCTCATTTGGGAAACTAAACACACACGATCAGTATATAAATTGGCCACTTCTGTTTCTCTCTGCGTCTTGCGTTCAGTATTACTTTGTTTTCCTTCATTTCTTTTCTTTTCGTTATCAGCACTTATTTTCTTTTGCATATATTCCTCATTTTTTGGTTGCTAAGAATGCAGTTTTTTTTTTTTTTCATTTTTTAATTTCTTTTACAGATAATAGATAAAAAAGTGTTATCTACTTAAACGACCTATATATATATATATATATATATATATATATATATATATATATATATATATATATATATATTATATACATATATATATATGTATATATATATATATATATATATATATATATATATATATATAATTATATATATATTATATTTATATATATATATATATATATATATGTATGTGTATGGTCCTAATCATGAAATACTGTATGTGGCTGAGCTGTTTTCTCGTTTATTCTAGGTCTAATTCTCGACCGATTTCAAAATGGTCAGCAGATCTTTTCTTGGGCAAATCTTGGACGATTTCCGGATTATGAATTCGTTTCCACAAGAGAAGGGGCTTTTATTCCTTAACCATAATGCGAGCAAGAATTTTATTTATAGATCTTTTTATTTTTACAAAATTCAGGTTGACAACGAAGTAATCTACATACGAAATTTGGAATATAACTAAAAATAAGTTCTTAATAGCCTATAATTCATCATCATTTGGATATTGTGTGTTTTTGTTAATTGTCAAGCTTGTCTCTTGTTTAATGACCTTTCCATACAGCTTCTTCCTAAAATACGTGTCAGTGGTATATAATTTGCTTTTGATTCAGTAATGGCCCTTTAACATTAACATTTATGTGCCTCCTCTTTGCAATGTGTTCCTAGTGGAATATACTGTACATTCACATTTTTTTACATTCCCAAACTATAGCCACATTAATACACATACATTCCCAGTACTGATATTTTTTTTGTTTATCTTCTCTGTTTAGTGCCCCATGTTAAATTTGACTACTCAAACTCTACAGAGGATCCGAAGAGTTCCATTAAAATTGACCTTCCGCCTTCCGAGAAACATCTGAAAGTACAATGAACCTTTGGCTTTATCAGTTAAAGTAAACGGTAACGAACATTGCAACTTACAAAGACTTCTGGTGTGTTTTTACGTATAACAGGGGCAGGAGGTAACACTAACAAGGAGGAATGATGCAGTATTATCCCCAAGCAAAGTTTCCCGAAATTGAGTGTATTCACTTATAATTATAGTGGTAAAAGTTTTAAAAAGATTAACATAATTCTGTCATCATTCTTCTGAGGGGAATGATTTGTTTAAATTCCCATTTACAAAGAATGCAACTTAGGTAATAGCAGTGAAAGAGTATCAAGTCTGGTTTTCTTTACCTTAGTAATACAGAGCGATAATTGAATTATTCATAAATCTGGTAAAACTGGATTATTCATAGCCGGCAGACTCCCATCATTTTTACAGGCGAATTTTTTCACAGAGCCAGACATATTCATTTTATCAAATATATGGAGAGAGAGAGAGAGAGAGAGAGAGAGAGAGAGAGAGGAGAGAGAGAGAGAGAGAGAGAGAGAGAGAACACGGAAACCGAAATTATGCTGAGTAACTAGAATTTATACCACCGTATGTGTGCGTGTGTGTGTGCGTGTGTTTGCGTGTGTCTAAATTCGAACGCTGGAAGTATAATTACACTGAAAATATTCTTTTAGTCCTCAGTAACGCTCACATTTTTCATAGTTCTGGAAAAAAGATTACAGCCGAGTCATTTATATATTTTCCCTTTTTCCAACAATCTGAACAGCATTACCATTTTCTGAACACGAGTCTATTTTCTTTCCGCGTTTACAAGCAATATTTTATACGCTATTCGTTGTTATATTTTACTTATGAAGTTATTCGAATTAATAAAGAATTTGTGGTGTGCTCCATAAATAAATAGGCTCAAGGTGGTTTGGAAATTACGTAAATAATGATTTTTTTGTCGGTGGGATGGCATTCTATTCCTGTTGTATTTGTTTTATCAGGTATCTCTCACGAAACAGGAGAGACAGAAGTGTTTGCAGTGTTTTGCTCCATAGACACTACGAAATTACCAGCACATTGCTAAAAGGCTCTACATAAAAGTGAAGTTTAAAGAGGCATTAAAGGATTAAAGGTAAAGCATATTCCAGTAATAAGTATTTTAGGAAAAGGCTGCATGGACAAGGCAATGCAAAGTAGTACAACTATTAGTCACTAACAGAAACACAGTTTCCATGTAATGATTAGGCATAATATATCTAAAACTTCTTGTCAGTTAAATATCAAATTTTGTGACACTAAATATATTGTTTGTAACCCAAACTTTTCGTTAAATAAACAAAAATAAATATAACACTGCATTATTTCCTCAACTAATGTTAATGAAATTAAAGTACCTTCTCTCATTGACTGGATTCATAGTCCTGATATGATAAAAAAAAAATCTGTCTAAAATACTTTCAGTGATATATTAAGTTCCGTGAGCGTTAGCATATTGTTTGTTAACAAACTTTTGGATAAAATAAAAATTATTGAGTATATAATGGTCAGGAATTCGAATTCATAGTGCGGAAATCTTCCAAGATTTGCACAGAAAAGACCTGGCTATCGTTTTGAAATCGGTCGAGAATTTATACCTGGAAAGAACGAGGAAACAGTTAAGCCACATTCTAAATCATGATTAGAACAAGATCTCTGAGGATTTGGACGAGAAACAAACAAACATACATGTCACTCTGACGTATATATATATATATATATATATATATATATATTATATATATATATATATATATATATATATATATACATATATATATATATATATATATATATATATATATACATATATATATATATATATATATATATATATATATATATATATATATTATATATATATATATATGTATATATATATATATATATATTATATATATATATATATATATATATACATATATATATATATATATATATATATATATATATATATATATATATATATATATATATATATATAGAGAGAGAGAGAGAGAGAGAGAGAGAGAGAGAGAGAGAGAGAGAGAGAGAGAGATGATGGTTCCACCTAGCTTAATTTTTCCTTCTTCAGTTGGGTTACTTCTGCCCACGAATCTTTGCTCAAGGGAAGAGGCTCTCTTACTAGCAGACAGACTTCATGGTACATAACGATGAAGAAATCGGCCCCTTGGCATAAACCCAAGAGAACAAATGAAATCATTAACCTTCCCATTTAATTAGTGGGTAACACATTAATTCAATACATTTACGAGATTAAAAATTTCTCATAAATAATTTGAAAATAGAAACCAAACGAACAGAAACCAAACGAAAATAGAGGAAACACAGTTCAGAGACATCGTATTACGCATGCGAAAAGCTTAACCCGGCCAGTGTACTGCAAGTGGTCTAATTTGCGCTAGAACGCAGATTGTTCTAACGCTAAGCCTTTAATTTGAGAGTCACTCTTCCTCTCTCTCTCTCTCTCTCCTCTGAATGTGGAACTGTGTAAACATGATCCTTGTATAATCTAGCAACGTAGCACACCGGTTTTTAATGCACGTTCTCCGTTCACAAACAAATCCCGTTTATTTGATAACTCTCTCTCTCTCTCTCTCTCTCTCTCTCTCTCTCTCTCTCTCTCTCTCTTTCTCTCTCTCTCTTTCAGTCTCGGAGTATATATTTGTTTATGTGCCTACCAGTTATATCCTAGAATGAATTAGAATATTTGTTACGCCATTTGGGATTAATGCTTATCTATTTATTTATTTATCAACTTCGGTTCTCGCAGAGACCTCCACTTAACTGATGACGGCGCAAACCGGACAGAAAAATCGTCCAGTTTTGGCTTCCTGGAATGGAGGCGTGATTCAGGACGCGGACGCAATAAAATCAAGGCATTGCTGTAGGTACTCGCTTTCTGTCACTGATAGGCCGGTTGCCGCTGGAGGAGGAAATATATGGAGGAGGAAATATAAGTTGATTCTTCCCAAACGTCCAGGAAAAGTTGGTCGCTATTTCTGTCACATAAAACTCGGAGGAAATTTATGTTATTATTATCATTGTGACTTTTTTTGAGCTGCAGGGTCTTGAGATATTGCAGGAAGAGTTTGTGTATTTCCTTGAAGTATTTATAAAAATATTTCGCTAAATTTGTGGGGTCTTGAGACATTACAGGAAGAGTTTTTATACTTCCTATAGGGATATAAAAATACTGCGTTAAGTGGTGGTGTTATTTTAGCAATTTAGCATTTCGACTATCTTTTCATTGTATCTAATCTAAGGCACAGGATCTTATCGGTTATAATTCCCAATGGAATTATAATCCAAAAAAAGGCGTTAGACACACCGCTAAAATAACAAACGAAGAATTCAAAAGCTTGGAAGTAATTCAAAAGAAATGTGTTGATAAAGAGGTTTCATCTACATATAAAAACATGCTAGACGGAGTACGATCCATGATATTTTGAAATTTCACTTTCAGTAAGACATCTACTCCCATCATCCTGTGATTTCTCTAAAAAATAAATAGTGCTTGGCTGTTATGTTTTACAGCAACAAGCAAAAGACATTAAAGTTTGTGGAAATTATCTATTGTACATTAATAATATTAATTAAGGGTTAAAATATGCAGCTGTCAGTAGCCGCAGTAATAAATCGGTGATTATAATTTTACAGATGGAATCACATGAAAACACCTTAACTGAGATTAGTAATAAAACTCCTCAGTAACTAATTAAGTGTCGGAATTCACTTAATTACATAGATGTATATAAAATCAGCATTACCAATATTGATATGTTTTTTCTATTTTTCTGCATGACTTTCTTTGTCAGTTAGTTAATCTTAAAAGGGAAAGGTTTCAGCAGTCAGTATATATATGTGTGTGTGTGTGTGTGTGTATACAGCATATGCTATACATGCGACAATTCGACTAAAGAACAAAACTAGAGTGGAGAGCATTGAAGTAAAGAAAAGAAAGTCCTGTTCTTCCGTGTTTTGTTTAACTGAGGAATCATTATTCAGAGATGGTTAAGTTTATGCCCCTTTTTCACGCAGGTGATTTATGCATTCACTTGCACTAATGAGCAGAATCCCAGAGCGCATTTCTTTCGGTTTTTATTTAACTTTTTTATCCTTATAAATGAAACTAAATGCCTTTTAGATATAGCGGAGGGAAATAAAACATATTGCGACTTTGCGGAGACAATTCTTTGCTCACTAAATACTAGCGGAATCCCTGATGCCGCTTATTTCGGAAAATGCGCGCCACAAACTTTGCGGGAAATACAGAGGAGACGGAAAGGTTCGCTTTGTCGTTTTTCGTGAAAGGGATCAAGCGTTTAGAATGGCGGTTTTTGGTCGCATGAAAAGATAAGAGCGTGAAAATAAAAATAAAGATATCAGCCGTGACCAAGAATAATAAATGAAATAAGAATTCATTTGGAAATAATATATTTTTTCTAAGCTACAAACATAACTAAATTGTCATTCAACTAAAAATTCGTGCTCTCGATATTCAAACAGAAATATTTTTGCACACAAAGTAGAAAAAAACTAATTA
>JANJGK010005720.1:37500-43483 GCA_039081455.1 Macrobrachium rosenbergii | reverse complement strand
AAAATCCAAATCAAACATGGCATCCAAAGGGTTACGGAATAATGAGTCATCCACTTGGTAATCAAAAGCATGTTTATCTCCCTTGGTAAAATCTTGACACACCATCGAACAAAATAAAGGGGGGAAGCAATCAAATTCTCACCAAACACTGTACTGTCTAAAAATTTGATGTATGTACTTTAATATTTTCACCTAGGCTAAAATAACCAACCAGGACTAGCAACAGCTGCTATTAATATGCATACTGTTACCATTCAGTTAGCATCTGCCGTTTCTTAACTTTTAATCAAAGTAAATGTCTTTTGTGCTTTCTCCCAATACACTACACATTTCCAATGCTAGAGCTAAAATCTTCCTACCCCTTCCAGTGCCATGAGTTTTATGGGCACCTTTAACCTTTCTAAGAACCGTATTAGCTTTGAAGACAACAATATATCTAAGCATAAATTAAAAACTAACGCTTACTGAACTACAAGCAATTCAAAGCACACGGTATTTCCAACAGGTCGTACAATTGTGAAAATTCGGCCTAAGTGGCAAAACAACTTGTGACGTTAACATTACCAGACATTTAACAATATGCAAAGAGTCAGCAGACACAAATGCCATAAAATGCACCTCATATTACAGTCTACAGTATACCATAATCTTGATGTACTAACTCATACAACTTTCCAATTGCTAATTCATGCTCAACGCAGAATAACTAGCTATTCAAGTGCTACACAATGGATTACAGTTGCGTCATCTAAATCAAGTAACAGCCTCAAAACTGAAGTCGAACTCCTTACCTTGCGAGCTGAAGGATGCGTGGTAGTGCATGAGGCGTGCACGTAGTTCTTTCTCAAGGGTTTCTGAATCTGACATTGTATCCCCACCGCCACCCATACCTCCACCGCCACTGTCAACGGTCATCTTAACATTTTGCAGCTCTCTAGAAAGAAAAATTCATTTTCAAAAATTTTATTTACATAAATGTTTTATGTTTAAAAAATCTCATAGATAAAACCCACTGCATATAGTACATTAATAGAGTAACTTAACACATAATTAGAGCAAGCAGATCAGGCACTGAATTGTTGCTTAAAATGGTAAAGTACAGATTCTGTAAAAAGTGTGGCCCTCACCCCTCACCACTACGGGAGGCCCTTGCTCTACCTTGTCTAATGCTCTTATTCCTTAACTCTGCCAACCTAAAATAAACCCTCACCTGCCCTATGTCAACACTTTTTCCTTTAGCATCAGTACCAGAACATAGGTTGGAGGGCTGCCACCAACTCTGCCACATTGCCTAATGGCACAGCAAGCATCCCTCTACTTGTAGCAGCTGTAGGAAACTGCCAACCTCACTGTCCTCTTTCCTTCTTTTAACCTTTACTTCCCTTCCTACCTGGGACTGGGGAAACGATGGAAGGCTGGAAAGGCTTCATGCCTTGTCCACAGGGAGGCACCTTTCAACATCAAACACAGAGGGCATGGCCACCTCTGAAGGCTTGGCCTGCAGTTGCCTTCTGTGCCCTAGGAAGGTCTGCAAGAGACTGCACTGTGGATCAGAGTCCGAGCTGTCGGTACGTCCCTTATCCACCACTGTTTCTATCTTATCCCTCTGAATGAGGAGTTCGAGAGCTGACTGAAGAGGAGCTCGAAGCAGTCTTCAAGAAAAACTGCTCGCTGGAAGTCGCGGAGTATCCTTGTGAGGTCGTAAGTAATTTGTCTTTTTTCGTTCCCCCTTCGACTGCACCAATGACAGTGACAGGCTGGCGATACAATAACGAACGATACTGTCACTACCAATTATATAATAATTATTTTTTTTTACTGCTACCTCGGCAACTGTGTCCAGGATATTGCCAGCTATCATTTATCACTTTAACTTGTCCATGTAACTTGTGTGTATCTATTGTAATGCCTCTACTTTGAATATTCCATGTATATAGCCTCATGCTAAAAATAAGGATTATTATTATTATTAGTCATCTATTCGTTAGTTGCATTAACAAATAACGATGCCATGGTGATGGCCCTATCTCTGTTGGCCGACTTCTTCATTTGTTCTGAATCTATGTCATCTTTTATTCGTGTGTTATTTTCCTCTCTCTCTCTCTCTCTCTCTCTCTCTCTCTCTCTCTCTCTCCTCTCTCTCTCTCTCTCTCTCTCTCTCTCTCTCTCTCTCTCTCTCTCTCTTTTTTTACTGACAAAGGGGTATTGTATTCTGTGTATCCTTGCTCTGCATGTTAATATCCTTCAAGAACATTAAACAGCATCACTTTGCTTTGCTTGTAATCGCATTCCTCACTATAATTACTGAAGTTCCACACACCACACACACACATGCAGTTTTTTATTAGTTATCTTTGTCAAATGTGTTGTCATGTTAATGTGGAAGCATTTCAACTCTGTGTCTGCTAAGTAAGGGCAAAATAAGAGGCGAGAGAATTTCGGAATTGTCCACTATAAACCCCTCCTGAAGTTTGAGCAAGGGCACTCCCTTCTTCTTCCGCAGGCACTGTGGTTCCAGGGGGAGTTGTCGAAGTGGATCAAAACCTTCAATTTTGTCAAGGATGTGGAGGCCTCGTCACAGAAGGAATTGGATGAAGCTGCGAAAGCTGTAAGTATGAAGTGATCTCTCTCTCTCTCTCTCTTTGAATGTTTTCCCCGTCCAGTGGGATAAGTGAGCATTTCCAGTATTTAGGCTTAAACTCTGTATACAGGGGACAAGCGTCCAGAAAAAAAATATGGAAAACGATTAACTGTAGGCCTATATCTAGAACTCTCAATTCTTTATAAATTGTGAATATTTGTTGTAATCCTTAAGGGAAAATTTGAGTTTTCTTTACAATTTTTTTTCTTTCTTGAGCCGAGTAATTCACTTAAATGATCTTTAAAAATAAACACTGAACTTGACGACCACAAGTTCAGCCAAAGTACGTCGTTTTCTTTAGTGTTAAATCTCCAGATATTCTGATCTGGAGCTACAGACTTTCTGGGAGTTCGCGCTAGATGTCAAGCCTTATAGGCCTATGCTAGGGATACGCGGATAATCAATCTGCCTTCTGACGTGCATCACACCTCATCCCTCTCGAAGGTATGCGAGTGCAAAGTCATCGACCTCGGCGACTTCTGCCGCGCCAGGGTGAGGATGACAGCTCAGAAGATTATCGACAGGTGTCCCAGGAACTCGGTCGTCACCAGGATCTTCAGGCAAGAGGAGTCCCACTTCGGCCCACATGCAGATCTGTATGATGTGTGAAATGGCCTTCCTTGAGAGGCTCACTGACGTAGTTTTACCCATTTCCTTGCCTTTAACTTCAGACCCTTAAACTGTCAAGAATATTTAATTTTCTGTGGCAGTTAATATTACTCATTACCTTCCCCCCTCCCTTTCAAAGTCATTTGAATGTTAAGAATATGAGTGTTAAACGTTCCCTAGCGGTAATATTGCACACTTGCCTTCCTTTAACTTTGGAGTCAATTAAAAAAATAGGAATATCAAAGGAAAATAATCCTCATAAGGCTTTTCCGTAAGAAAACTGTAGATCTTTTTTTATTAGGAGAAACTTTTGGAGGTGCAGTTGGACTCTCACAGGACGTAACATAGGGATGCGTTTCTTGCTGAACTCAGGTTTTTCAAAGCAGTTTTAGCTTACGGTTTTGATAAAGTTTTTAACCGTTGGTCTTTATAGAGCCCGTTAAGTAATGGGTTTGATGAAACTTGTTAGTGGTGATACCTTTCAACTTCTAGAAAGAAGGAACTAAATTTTGGTAGCAATTATTTTGTAGTTCTTGCAAGCAATGTAAACAATACGCTGACAATGTGATTTCTTTACTGGAAATAAAGCTTGGTTGCTCATCCATTTTACCATTTTTAATTACATTTTGCTTTTTTATTTTCCAGGGTATCTAGCCAATTTCGCGTTTTTTTAATAAAAAAAACAAAGGTTTAAGATTCGTAACAAAAAATCCGAGTTTTATATTTTCATCTATTTATGTGCTAAATTATTAACTTATCTTTCTTTTTCTTTTCTGGTAACTGATCTCTTCATTCTGTACTGCGTGTTAGTTTCTGTAAGTAATAGCCTATCAGATGAGCGCTACGGTGTAAGTTTTGGAAGACTGAATTTCAAATCAGTAACTCCCGTAGGCTTCTTCCGTATAAACAGGGGTTTATCTTCTGAATAATAATGTTATTGGCAATGAAGACAGAGTTAGTAGGTTACACTGTTCGGTTTTAATCACTCTTCCTTGACAAACTATAACCTGACCTTTAATTCCATCATGAAAATGTTGATTACGAAGCAAAAAAAAAATGAAAGTTTCAAACTCACGTGCATGTCCCAAGGTCGGATAAAAGTGAAGGTTTTAGTATTAAGCTCTTCGCCTAGTAGGGCATAAGAAGTCTGAGGCACTAGTATCGTTAGCAAGTATTGCAAACTTACTAGTTTATATAGCTGTCATGGTGGAGGTGGTTTTGATATCGATTCTAAGTAAAGAATCTGAATTCGACGAGAATTTGCACGGCATAGTCGATATCAACTCGTGTCTACCGTGATAGCCTAATGGTTACATCGACTATTCATCACTGTATCTAAACATAAGGCCCATGTTTGAAATCCTAGCCAAGGCGGATGTACTTATGAGTTTTAATTCCCCTTGGAAGTAAGTTATTGCAGGGTATAGTGAATTCTTTATTAAGAGATATTTGTGAACCACTTCCGGTGGGGTTTATCCTATACCGTTGCCAGAAGCGCAATTATTGTTAAAATTTAACTTTAAATAAAATTTTAAAAACTACATAGGCTAGATGACTGCAATTTGGTATGTTTGATGATTGGAGGGTGGATGATCAACATACCAATTTGCAGCCCTCTAGCCTCAGTAGTTTTTAAGCCGGCACAACAGTTTTCTTTTCAGAAAGCTAATAAGAGCAATTACTTAAAAATCTTCAACTAAAAGAATGATTCAGTCAAAATGACTCCATGCGTAAATCATCTTAACAGCTAAAATTCATATTTCTTATCATTTTGCTGATTTACTTTTTATTAAATTATCCAGTTTTTCACGTTTATTTATTGGTATTTTCTCACACATCTTATTCTGATCCTGCTGCCTTAAATATTTTTAAACCTTTTAAAAAGATTTCACGGTTCTGTTCAATGGGAGCATGCTAAGTTCACGAATAGCCTTTTGTGCTCGTATTGTAAAAGTAACAATGAAGAGTGAAATTCGTCATAATCATGTAGTCATATATTAACAAATTATTTAGTTTTGGGGGATCGTGCTGAACCCTTTTTAATAATTAGGAGTTACCAGTGATAAAGCGTGCGTATTTTAAACAATGGTGCATCGGTACGTTATCCAAAACACGCAGGATAATAATGCGTGGACGGTTGAACGAAAAAGGATAGCAACAAAGCAGTCGCCCAGTAGGAGTTAAGTCGTCCGAAGGAAGTCGCCACCGATCTAGTTTCGAGAGCAACCGATGTCACGAGGACTCGGCGATCTGGATTGAGGCAAAGGCAGTCGCCTGAATAACACGTGTTACCATTTCGTGCTTGGGGGCGTAATTGAGGGCGATCGATTTCCGCCTCCCACCCCCCCCCACCCCTGCCCTCGCATTTTGGACACGAAGGATATTTTGAGATCTCGACTGGGAGGGTCCGTTTCAAGCGAACTTTCCCTGGTTTGGTTTCACGGCTTTCGTTTTGTTTCGTTGGCTGTTGATTTGTTGGTAGAGTTATTTATGTTTGTGTTTCAATCTTGGATGTTTTTATATGTAATCAGCTTTTAGTTGTTTGTAATTCTTCTTCTTCCTCCTTTTTGTCACATGCTTGCGATCTCTTCTGTAGCAAATTGGAACTCTCTGGGTATGTTATTTCTTCTTAAACAAATCATGTACATTACGAATAATAATAATAATAATAATAATAATAATAATAATAATAATAATAATAATAATAATAATCATAATAATAATAATAATAAT
>JANJGK010005720.1:0-30000 GCA_039081455.1 Macrobrachium rosenbergii | reverse complement strand
TAAACCTAGGATACTCACTTTTCGTATTAGAGTACTGTATTCTTAGAATATAAAATCGTAATTAAACTAAATTACATCACAATTCTTTATATGAAATAGATATCAAATAACTAATTTCACTATAATAGAGGAATTTTTTCCTTATATTCATAAATTATAATTAAAAAATAATTTAAAAAGATGATATCCCTTCGACACCAGGTCATTATTTTGTTGACACTTGACAATTAAGTTTTGATATACCCTATAGTGATATTCGAATTCGACTCAAAATTTGTTATCCCTATTTCCTCGTTGAATACTGCTATACTCGGCAGTATGTAGTGTGTCCTGGCCCTTAACCTGGCAAATAATGTGCGAGTATTCCCTTCTTAATTGCTGGCTAAGGCTGATTTCACTGTAAGGCCAAGGCCGGAATAGTTATTGCTTTTACGAACTTATTTCGCGTTGATCAGATTTCTCTCAGCCTACTCCATCTGTTCACGACTAAGTTATGCATGAATTAAATACCCAACCGACCGTATGCCCATTTTTTTTAATAACTTTGATGTTTGGTTGCAGGAATAAATAAAGGATATGCTAGGTAGTGATGCTAACTAGTATAACTGTAATGGTATGCAGTGACGTTAAATTACTCATGAAACAGTACAAGTTACGCGTGATTGAATTTTGCATTGAAATTTCGTTTAGGTATTATTACAGTTTCGGTCAAATTCGGATACGCATTATTTTTTCACTTATCATTCATTTTTGAGATGATTTATGCGAAAAACTTACTCAAATCTTGCGCAAATTAATGGTTACGGAGATATTTGCCTATGAATATTGCTCCTTATTATATTTATCCCATCAGAGTACGAGTTACAAGATAAGGCAATACACCCCCCCCCCCCACATAGCTAACAAGGCAAAATTGTAACCAGTCAACACTGAAACTGTAATTTTACTAAAAAAAATAACGCCACGTAACCTAGGGGTGTTGACTGGTTACAATTTTGCCGTGATAGCTATGGAGTGGGGATGGGTATTGCCTTACCTTGTAACTCGTACTTTGATGGGATAACAATAAGGAACAATATTCATCGGCAAATATCTCCGTAACCATCAATTTGCGCAAGATTCGAGTAAGTTTTTCATATGAATCATCTCAAAAATGAATGATAACAAGTAAAAAAATATCTCCGTAACCATTAATTTGCGCAAGATTTGAGTAAGTTTTTCGCATAAATCATCTCAAAAATGAATGATAACAAGTAAAAAAATAATGCGTATCCGAATTTGACCGAAACTGTAATAATACCGGTGGGGTATTGTCTTACCTTGTAACTCGTACTTTGATGGGATAACAATAAGGAACAATATTCATCGGCAAATATCTCCGTAACCATCAATTTGCGCAAGATTCGAGTAAGTTTTTCATATGAATCATCTCAAAAATGAATGATAAGTAAAAAAATAATACATATCCCAATTTGACCGAAACTGTAATAATACCTTCGTTTATGCCAATGGAAATTTTGATGTGCTTTGAACAGTTCTTTTTTTGACATTCCATGACGTCGGAAATGCCATCCTTAGCCTCTCCTTCCAACCTTAAAACCAGGGTTTTGAAATGGGATAAGTGAGTGGAAGGGGGTTTTTCCAAACAAAAGCTCCGCACGGACTATTACCTTGGAAATTGGATTATCCTATACTTTTAGTGTTGCTGATGAAGGAGGTGGTGTTGTTTATTGGCGTCAATTATCATTAACCTCACATCTCTATCAGGGACCCTTTGGGACTGGGGCTGTGGGTTTTGGGTGGGGTCAAAGACGGGGAGAGAGAACGGACGTGTTATTGTTATGGTTGCCACCCTGGAATGATTCCGTGCACGTGGGAGCCATATGTTCGATAAGGGATTGGCTAAGGAAACCTATTATAAAAGAAACTATGCTAACCTACCCTAACAGGCCATGTTACTTAGATTGGGGCTCCGCCTCCTGGACCCCAGGTGAAGGAAACTCCACTTTTTACCAAAAGTTCCCCTTTAGTGCTGCCCATGTGCGATTGCATTCCAGGATGGCCAGCATACAATAACGTATCAGTTCTGAGGTTAATTACAGGTTACATGCAGTCGGCCGCCAAAAAATAACAGGAAATTCTTGGTAAGCAACCAAAATACTATAGAAAAACCTAAATTTCCAAGGTAATAAGCCGTGCAGAGTTATACTACAGTTCTACCTAATTGAATTTTGCATTGAAATTTTGTTTAGACCAGTGGAAATTTTTTCGTTTCGAACAATCCGTTTTTGACATTCCACGACGTCGGAAATACCTTGCTAACCCCTTATCCCCGCCAACCCAAAAACCAAGGTGTTTAGGTGGGATAAGTGAAAGAGTAATAATGTAAAAATGGCAATCCCTTGGATATAACCCATAGCTTAGTACCATAAATTAGGCTTTAGAGTGAAATGCAGGGATGCATCCTAACCTAACCTAACCTTGGGACCGGTCCCACTGCACCAAGAGGGATGAACCTTACCTGGAGTACCACAATGCATATGGCAGTGGTATGGCCTCTACAAGGATGCTTCCTCCTTTCAACATCATAAAATTATATTACATTTCCCTTGTCAGTAGTCACCAGTTCTAGATGGGAAATGATAGATATAGGGGGTAGCTGGGGGGAGTTCGGGTCATTTTGGCTCTAAGTCATGTAGGCTGTAAGCACGTTTATGTGCAAAATGGGCGATGTGTTTAGTACCAGCCTCTTGGGGATGTAGACGTAAAACATAGAATAATGATGGTAAATACCATAAATATAATGGTAAAACCATGAACATAACCTCTTACGTTGTTTTGGATGTTACAGCCTAAATGACTTACGGCTGAAATGACCAGGACCGGCTGGGGGTGGGGCAGTTACTTAAAGGATTTCTGACAAACGTTTTTGTCAAAATTATTTTAAACACCTTTTAAGGTGTTTAGAATAATTTTGACTATAATTCAGTGATATCAGCAGTTTATAAATCTCACTTTTACGTGACCTAAAATGAACTTACTTAGCGTCATTATCTGAGTAATCACAGTGAAGAATATAAAGTAAATTCACATTTTATAAGGTGAGGATAAAATAACAATTTTCTTCAGTGTAAATCTTGGTTCTGTATTTTGTTCGAAATACAGTGTACTCAAAACCCTGACCTTTATCATGACTGCTGCCCACATTGTCAGAATGAATGAAATGAAATCCAAATTTCTTCACAGACAGATTATTTACACCTGATACCTGCTTGATCTCGGACCACTTGATCATTCAGTTTTGTTATGGCTATGCTATGCATCCTCTGCTCAATGCGCGTTGTTGCATTAAAGAGCCCCGGTTGATTCTCTTTTCGAAATGAGGTTACGTGAAGTTCAGACATCAGCTGGTGTTGGGCCTTTTCCATTAGTTAGATGTAGTTTGGTTACTACTTAAGGTAAATAGTTGCCTACATTATTCATGCCTTTGAGTATCGAAAATGGTCCCAGAAACTGGCACTTATTTCAGTCCTTCTAACCTCCTTTGGTATCTAGGTTATTAGTTTGGTGGTTCTTGCCTGCACGTCTTCTGATCTTGATGCGGCCTCTGTCCAGGATGGCGCCCAGAACAACATGCTCAGTGCATTTTAGACAGAGCAGTATTGTCTCATTTTCCTGTTAGTAAAGAGATGTTTAATGTATCCGGATATTTTCTTTGTACGCTCTTCAACTTTGATCCCATGCTTAGTGGGTTGTTGTCGCTAATGGTAACGGCTCCCAGATCTTTCTCTTGATTATAACTCTGTACCTCCTTACCAAACAGGTTAGAGTTGGTATTCTTATCTTTTAACCAGTGTGCATGACTGCATTTTTCTAGGTCTGAGGTCACTTGGAATTTCATTGGGAATTAACATATTTGTGCACGTCTAATGCAAACTGTTCAGCAGTTGTATTGATATCAGCATTGATACCGATTTTTGTGTTGCCAAGAAACTTGCTTATTTTGTTTATATAGATAAGAAAGAGAAAAGTACCAAGCAGTGAACTTTGAGGTATACCACTTGTGACTTGTTATGAAGCCAGTCTTGTGTTCAATCTCTGCTACTTAGATTTCTGACTTTTGCCATTGATCCTCCGTTTTGTGGCACCTTTTCAGAAATCCAGAGAATATACCTGTTGCTCTACTTTTATTGTAAGTACTAAACATATCCTGGAACAAGCCTGAAAGGGTGGTTAAGAAAGATTTTCTTTTACGAGATCCAAACTGGCTATCTGGAAAATAAGATTGTTTGACATGAATTTCACATTATATTGTTTTTTTGTGATATATATTCAAGTATCTCCTCTTACAGAAATCAGGCCAATAGCCCTGTGGTTCCCTCAATCATCCTTAAACCTGTTCTTGAATATTGGTGCAATACTTTGCATTTTGCAACTCTTGACTGATTTTTTTGTTTTTTAATCTAAAGAAGCTGCACAGTCACAAGGCAGAGAGATATATTCTTCTGCACCTTTGATCACCCTTAGGTGGAATCTGTTTGAACGTGGGTGCAAGCCATGAGGACCTTATTTTCCTTTTTACATATTTTCCTGTTGTTTCTATTTACCTTTGTGGCTGATTTCTTTTGTCCTTTCTATTTTCCTTTAATATCTGATTTCTCTGTATATTATTGGGACACTAGGAAATTCAGAGATATAGTCCGCATTTTGCTTATAACATCACTCAATAATTTTTTATCATAATTTATCAAAGGCTTTACTGTACAGTGACTTGGTACTAAAAATAAGTATACCTTAGTTTTACCAGACCACTGAGCTGATTAACAGCTCTCCTAGGGCTGGCCCGAAGGATTAGACTTATTTTACGTGGCTAAAAACCAATTGGTTACTTAGCAACGGGACCTACAGCTTATTGTGGAATCCGCACCACAGTATAGCGAGAAATGAATTTCTATCACCAGAAATAAATTCCCCTAACTCTTCATCAGCCGGCCGCGGGAATTGAATTCCGGTCCACCGAATGACAGTCTGAAGCTCAACCGACTCAGCCAAAGAAGGGCGTGAATTGGTACTGTTTCCTTGCGCAGTTTCCCCTCTGATTTTCTTTTGCTCGGTAATTTTCCACCATTTTTCGTACGAGCCGTTTCCCACTTGTGAAAACTGTCTCAACACAAGTTGTGTTTTCTATTTTTGTCGGAGCCGTTTCCCCCTTGTGGTAACTGTCTCATCAAAATATGTGTTTTATGCCTGTCCTGATTATTATAGCAATGACCCTGCTCAGCCCACTTGAAACCTTGCCCATCATCTCCTTTATTTTCTTGCTCTCCAGCCACTCCAAAGTCCCTCTTTTCCCTCTCGAGAAAGTGCCCCAGTGACTGGCTTGACCACCTGAATTTCATAAAATCAACCCCACTGCCACTTTGGCCGTTTATTTGCAGTTTCCACTTTTCCTGCGTCGTTGACATTTCCAGATCTTTTTATATTCTTCTGATTGATGAAGGAGGTTATAAAATATTTTTTATCACTTGATATTTAGATAGATAATTGGCCTGGTCATGAAAATTTTCAAGGAAGGTAAAACAGTCATTTTTTTCTTTCTCGAATGAACCGTGAGGCCATGTTATCTTTTGTCAGGGTTAAAGAGCTCATATATATATATATATATATATATATATATATATATATATATATATATATATATATATATATATATATATATATATGCACATGCATGTACAGGTATTCGAATGTCAAGATGATGATTTGTGATAAAGAAAAAGGGATTTGTTTTAAATGTGTCAACATTTATTAGGATTACTGGCAACAGATTGTGTACAGTAATCATATATATATATATATATATATATATATATATATATATATATATATATATATATATATATATATATATACATATATATATATATATATATATAGATAGATAGATAGATAGATAGATAGATAGATAGATAGATAGATATTGTAAAACAGTGTTGAAAGTCACAAATATACTTCGAGACCTTCCCTCCCCATCGTGTCTAACCATTGCCATGCTTATACGCCCATGAAGTCTTTAAAAAATATACCTTAGTTTTACCAGACCGCTGAGTCTTTGCTACACATGATGACTGGGAGCTAGGAAATTTTCCTTTCCATGAACGTCTGGTATTTGTAGCGTTAATAGGCCAAGTTGTTGTCGGGAAAGATTCATAAGGTTTATATTATATATTTATCTATATATGGCCGTGCAAATTGCGTGGCGCGATGAATAAGTCATAACCCAGTTGCAGAGTTCATAGCTGCTACATTGTTGCACACACACACACATTATATATATATATATATATATATATATATATATATATATATATATATATATATATATATATATATATATATATATATTGTGTGTGCACTGCGTAATTTGTAAATCATCATTCGTTCTTTTGTCGTTTTTCATGTATGGTAAATTTGTTGTGGAAGATTTCTTTACAAGAACTTGCGCGTATTCTAATAATAATAATAATAATAATAATAATAATAATAATAATAATAATATAATAATAATAATAGCTGGTATGCCAACAGTGGTTACCGGAGCGAGTCACTAGTTTACCGCAACGATCTCTATATACGGCTCTGCCACAGACAAGGGAATTGATGTGTATGTGTGAGCGTTAAACCCCCTACCCCGACTCCCCCCTTCCACACACACACACACACACACACCGCCCCTCTGTCTATCCCGTTTTGAGCCGAGGAAAGTAATTGAGAAGTGGCGTTGCCGACAATAATTAAATATGGAATTCTTGCTTTCCCAAATCCCAACGCTAAGTAGCTTAGAATAAATAGGATGTTTATAAAAATGGCGATTTAGGAGGCTCAGGGGTTCACCAAGAAACCCAACAAAGTACACAAGTTAGCTGGTATTGGATTCTTTTATAAGTATGAGAAGGAGAAATTTCCCTTTCGGCTTCCGATGAATATGTAATGTGTCGTATCCAGCCTTGTATATATACCCTTTAGGTCTAGAAAGCCGTCTTGTACAACTCAGAATCATAATTACCGCTTCGTCTGAACTTGACTGACGTGACTAGAGTGCATGATTTAATGCCAGAGTTTTAACGTCGACGTCAAGCATTCGTAGATTGTACTGAATGCGTAGAGTCTCTCTCTCTCTCTCTCTCTCTCTCTCTCTCTCTCTCTCTCTCTAAAGGCCACCTGTCAGAAGAAAAAGTGAGCATTCACAAAACACAACGCTCTTATAAATGCTAAGAAGATTATCATACATATTTTCAGACGATGACTTCCGTTTCTGCCGTTATAAAATCGGTCGCGTTCACAAGGATCAGGCCGCTGATTGAAACGGCTAGCGAGTGAAATGTTCGTATGCCATGGAAAAGGATACGGCTCTGCTACAAGCATTGCACCATATGATCAGGATCAGTTTAATCGCATACGAAAACTAAAGACAGCTAAACGAACATTTTGTATGTTCATGCAGAGGCAGTGCAACCGAGGACAACGCCAAGTAGAGATAAAGATATGGGGGTGCACACCAGATGAGTCTATTGACCCGTACAGTAACGGATGTAGGCCTAACGTTTGGAAGTCAGGGAAAATTAAGTCGGGAATACGATTTGAAATGAGTTGGCAGATTGTGGTAAAACTTTTGCGTTTCTGTTTTTTAATCTGCATTCTAATAAGAAAAACGTCACTTTGGGAAAGCATATTTATTGAAGGTTTGCAATATCTTCATTGTGTATCGTTTTGTGAATGGTGTAAAGGAGTAACATTGTTTCACAGCAGACTTCCATTGCTCTTGATTTTGTAATTCCTTGATGTAATGATCGCCATTCTCTCTCTTAATCTCACCATCATTCTCTCTTTCTCTCTCATTCTCACCCTCATTCTTTCTTTCTCACCATCACTCTCTCATTCTCACCATCATTTCTCTCTCATTCTCACCTTCACTCTCTCTCTCTCTCTCTCATTCTCACCATCATTTCTCTCTCATTCTCACCTTCACTCTCTCTCTCTCTCATTCTCACCATCATTTCTCTCTCTCTCTCATTCTCACCATCATTACTCTCTCTCATTCTCACCATCATTTCTCTCTCTTTCATTCTCACCCTCATTTCTCTCTCATTCTCACCATCATTTCTCTCTCCCTCATTCTCTCTTATTTTTACCATCATTTCTCTCACTCTATCATTCTCACCCTCATTCTCTCTCTATCATTCTCACCATCATTTCTCTCTCTCTCATTCTCACCATCATTTCTCTCTCTCACTCTCATTCTCACCATCATTTCTCTCTCTCTCTCTCATTCTCACCCTCATTCTCTCTCTCATTCTCACCATCATTTCTCTCTCTCTCATTCTCACCATCATTTCTCTCTCTCGCTCTCATTCTCACCATCATTCTGTCTCCACATTTTCTGTCCGCCCTCAGATCTTGAAACCTACTGCTGAGGCCAGAGGGCTGCAAATTGCTATGTTGATCACCCACCCTCCAATGATCACCCATACCAAATTGCAGCCCTCTAGCCTCACCAGTGGTTTTCATTTTATTAAAGGTTAAAGTTCGCCATGATCGCGCGTCTGGCAACGATATGGGACAGGCCACCACCAAGCCACGGTTAAAGTTTCACGGGCCGCGGCTCATACAGCATTATACCGAGACTACCGAAAGATCGATCTGTTTTCGGTGGCCTTGATGATGATACGGTGTATGAGCCGCGGCCCGTGAAACTTTAGCCACGGCCTGGTGGTGGCCGTGAATCTCTCTCTCTCTCTCTCCAGGAACAGTCAATGGCGCTATTTCAATTTGCTTTTTCTCCCTTGTGCAGTCATACCTTCCTTTATTTCTCTCTTCTTATCCTTTTCAGGGAGAGAGAGAGAGAGAGAGAGAGAGAGAGAGAGAGAGAGAGAGAGAGAGAGAGAGAGAGAGAGAGAGAGAGGCGTCTCGACCAGATAATAGACAAAGCGACCAGATTTTAATGGCGTCTGAACTACGATTTCAAATCGCGATTCTTCATAACGGTTTTCGACGGACGCAGAGCTACAGACGCACAGACGGACGGACACACGGACAGACGGACAGACAACGCAAGTGGACAGAAATACAAGACAGAAGCCGACGGACAGACACGACAGACAGACAGACACGACACTTGAAACGAAGTGAAAATTGAACCCAAACAGAGTCAGCGAGAAGGAAAGATGGCGGTCGGTTCATTTACGAAAACTATGAACAGAAACCTAATTGCAAATCTCTCTCTCTCTCTCTCTCTCTCTCTCTCTCTCTCTCTCCATCTAGATATAGTAAGATAATGTGATTGCACCTTCTCGTTCTACATCCGCTAGGCCTAGTTCGCTCTCTTTTCCAATTCCAAACTTCCACAAATCTACAATGCCCAGTTTTTTTTTATTTACTGAATGTAAAGTCTTTATATAATAATAATAATAATAATAATAATAATAATAATAATAATAATAATAATAATAATAATAACAAATATGGGTCTGAATGAAGATGATTTTATAGGTCTAGACCTATGCATGCTCATCATTATTATTATTATTATTCAGATGAATAATAATAATAATAATAATAATAATAATAATAATAATTGCTGCACGTCTTGTACGAAGCTAATGGTGAAATAATATACCGAATTATTATTCTTACGTACTTAGAAAAACCGAGAGAGAGAGAGAGAGAGAGAGAGAGAGAGAGAGAGAGAGAGAGAGAGAGAGAGAGAGATAGGCGATAACGTGTAAAAAAAAAAAGGTTACAAAAACAAAACTGCTTATCGTAGGGGCGAAAGGTTGGGGAGGGCTGGGGGAGGCGGAGATACGTCGGGTTTAACGGGGGGGGGGGGGGGAAGGCCGGCCAGAAGGTAGGGCTGGGGGGATGGGGTATCTGTTGGGTGTAAGGGGGGAGGCCAAGCCGGAAAGCTAAACGGGTGGGGAGGGGGGGGAGGTTTGCTGGATATCTGGGGGGGTATAAGCGGCGGGAAAGCCAGCCAGATGTTGGGGGGGGGATGGATACCTGGGGGATATTGGGGAGGGAGGCCACCGAACAAATCCCAGGCAGGGGAGTCAGTAAGCACCCCACCCAAGAACCCTACCCCACCAGGCCTCCCCCCCAACGCACTAAGGCCTAAATTGCTTTCATACCCTGGATACAATGACAACCCAAGCCAGTAAGAGAGAGTTGGACTGATTATGGAGAGAGAGAGAGAGAGAGAGAGAGAGAGAGAGAGAGAGAGAGAGAGCGGTACTTGAATTTCAGAACGAAAAAACCCACTAGAGCTGAACATTATAACGAGTTCATTTAAATTCCAGGCCTATATTTTCAGTCATCATAAAAATAACAAGTGTAATATATTACAAAGTCATTGTACATACACATTTTGTATGGAGATAGAGAGAGAGAGAGAGAGAGAGAGAGAGAGAGAGATTAGGCCGTCTTAAGTGGAAGCTTCTTTCTTGTACGTTTGTCATTTCAAGTATATGTTTTTATTCTAGTTATGTTATCGTCTAAGGGATGTTTTTTCATGTAGTTACGTGCACATACATACACATACATACACATACACACATGCTGCATACACACACACATACACATACATACATGTATAGGCCTACACGATCGTATTCTCAGTCATAAACATTTCCTATGTCGTAATTCGAATATGAACAGGACTGATTCTCGGGGGGTGGGGAGAATCTCTCTCTCTCTCTCTCTCTCTCTCTCTCTCTCTCTCTCTCTACAAAATGCTTCGGAAATCATTCTAATACTAAAATAGACGCGATGGCAAGACGTATTATCATAAATGACAAAAAATAAAAGGTAATTCTGGAGTCTGAACCTTGGAGAGAGAGAGAGAGAGAGAGAGAGAGAGAGAGAGAGAGAGAGAGAGAGAGTGTCCAAACACGTGCTACACTTTCAGGATTAACCACGAGGCTCAGTTAACCCTGAGAATGAACACATTCGAGCGTCCTTCAAATAATGCGCAGTACGCATACATAATTATACATAGGTGTATACATATATGATGAAAGCATACATAAATATACATACAAGGTGTATACATATATGATGAAACAATAAGGTCACTTAACACTTTACCCAATCAGGCATCGCCATCCACGGGGTCACGAGAATGTTAAGCCAATGCGCGACGTCCACACCACACGAACTCTAAAGATACACTGACGAGTTGAAGTCGAAGAGTAGGAGCCTGGAGGTGGTGAGGCTGAGGTCCCGCTGGTCCCCTCCCCCCCCTCCATCCCCTCCCGCCAATCTCCATCACTCCCTCTCTTTCCCTCCACCACTAACCTCGCTAAACTGCTCTTTTTAATGGCGTGCATTAAGCTCTAACTTTTTTAACTTGAATGTAAAAGCAAGCGACAGAGAGAGAAAAAGAGCAGAGAGAAAGAAAGAAAGAGAGAGAAGGACGAGGGAGAAAGCAAGGAAGGAGAACCCTCTCTCTCTCTCTCTCTCTCTCTCAACCATACACCCGTCCCCACCGATGCCAGCGACTTGGAAAAAAAATATTTTGCGACGCCCACTAAACAATGAAATAAGATATATAAAATCTTAATATAACGATTGTTTTTTATTAGAATTGATTGTACATCATTTTGTTAACTCGAAATTTTATTCCTGATAAGTATAAACCTATTCTGCCGTACGGTTTTGCTGTGTTTATTTATCTGATTACAGCACTGCTGCGCAGTAGGCCTAATATATATAAAATCTTAAAATGATTGCTTTTTTATTAGAATTGATTGTACATCATTTTGTTAACTTGAAATTCGATTCCTGATAAGTGTAAACCTATTCTACCGTACGGTTTTGCTGTGTTTATTTATCTGATTACAGCACTGCTGCACAGTAGGCCTAATGTATATAAAATCTTAATATGACGGTTATTTATTAGAACTGATTGTATATAATTTTGTTAACTTCAAATTCGATTCCTGATAAGTGTAAACCTATTCTGCCGTACGGTTTTGCTGTGTTTATTTATCTGATTACATCACTGCTGCACAGTAGGCCTATTCAGTACATATCAGTGGTTCTTAACCTTTTTATTACCACGGGCCCCCGATTCTAAGAGTGGGTCCTTCCCCCCACGTCACCCCCCTCGCATCTACGAGTAAAATTCCCTCCCAGATTTAAAGGAAAATTTAAAAAGAGAGAAACAGGCGTTTCTATTCTTCTGTGAAAGAATTAGTGAGATACTTGACGCTGCTTCTTAGCGAGTCTTGTTTAAGAGAATAACGAATATAATTAGAGAATTTTCAATTTTCCCCTTGGGGCTCGTGCCCCCCTTGGAAATTACTGGCGGCCCCCAGATTGAGAACCACTGGTTTATATGTGTTTTCCGATAGTGCATTGCGATATTAACTCCTTCTGAAGTATACATTATGTATAAAAATCTTATTGTATGTAGAATCTTTCTATAATGAATTGAATAGTCAGACATTTTCCTAAAATAAGCAATTATGGTACTAATACAATACGGAAGTTTATTTAATAGCCATTTTTAATGGGATAAAGTATATTGAATTTGACTCTCTCTCTCTCTCTCTCTCTCTCTCTCTCTCTCTCTCTCTCTCTCTCTCTCTCTCTCTCCTCGATTGAGGAAATGCATAACGAGTTTAACCTTTACCAACGTGTTTTCACATTTTATGAAAGATAAATACATACAGCACTTATCTCTTATTCAAAAAAGAAAATATCTCATCCAGTGAACACAAAATATATGAAAGATACTTTCGTTCCTTTTACTGTACCTCCTTTCATAGTCTCTTTCTTCCACTTACTCGCCTCAGCCCTCTCCTAACAAATGATTCATAATGCAACTGGTTTGAGGTTTTCGTCCTGTTATAACTTTCAAACCTTTTACTGTCAATTTCCTTTTCAGCGCTGAATGACCTCATTAGTCCCAGTGCTTGGCATTTGGCCTAAATTTCATATTCAATTCAGTTCAATATATTTTTATATCTTTATTTATTCATCTATTTTTTTTTCTTCTCTAATTTCAAGTCAGTGGCGCCTTTGGTGGGTGACTTGTTCCATAATAATAATAATAATAATAATAATAATAATAATAATAATAATAATAATAATAATAATTTTGTCAGGCGCTGTGAAATTCATGTGGCAAAAAATCGTTGAGAAAAGTATCACAGATTGGACTGAGATAAGATGAATTTTATATTTCGCAGCGCTGACAAAACCACACTTTATTATTATTATTATTATTATTATTATTATTATTATTATTATTATTATTATTATTATTATTATTATTATTATTATTATTCAGAAGCTGAAACCGATTCTTATGGAATAAGCCACCCACAGAAGGGGCCACTGACTTGAAACTTAAGCTCCCATCGATTATTAGAACAGAAAAAAATATGAATTTACAGATATGATTAAATCTATAAACATATACTTATATATTAGATATATTTCCTGTATGAATCCACTTTTAAATTTATTTACTGATATCTATAGTTACCTATTCGATTTTATTAAGGCGCCAATAACCTATAGGTGTTGTGACGCCAGTTGGAGCAGTCGTAAGTCAATCTCTCTCTCTCTCTCTCTCTCTCTCTCTCTCTCTCTCTCTCTCTCTCTCCACAGCACAAATGAGTATGTCACATCTATAAAAGGTTTCTTGTCCTTTTGTTATAAATATAACTGTGGTAAAATACCTATAAAAATTATACATATCAGTCTACACACTAAGCAGTCCGTATGCATATATATATGTGTGTATAGACTATATATATATGTATAAATACACACATGCATACATACATATATATATATACATACTGCTTAGTGTAGATTGATATGTATATAATTTTTAAATGTGCTTTATCAGTTATAGATATATCTATAATAAAAATGCGAGAAAGTTGTGTTATATAGAAGCTACGAGTGGTGAGGGACCCTTACTTTTGTCTCTCTCTATGAAGATTTGCACAATATTTTCACAATATCTAATATTCCTCTCTCCGCAAAAGAGTTTTGTTTCCCTACTAACAGTGAATGACAGTGAATGCCTGTGTGAGTGGTCATTTGAGACCTTAGGCCTACATTTCAAGTTATAGGGGTCACTCTTCATGTTTACTGCGTTTACTGAGCAGGTGATGCATTTATTCTCTAGAGCTCCCCCTCGCCCCCCCCGTCCCCAAATACACATACACATACACATACACACGCGCACACACACAAACCAACGTTAAGATACACTCTTACTAACTCGTGGCTTCTCCGGTTCAGATACGGGAATACACTGGTCTACACGCACAGAGGTACACATACCAGGAATACACTGGTTTACATACACACACACACACACACACACACTAGGAATACACCTGTCTACACACACACTCACACGCACACACACACACACGCACACACGCACACGCAGACACCATTAGGTTAGACGTATTTAAACCAGTCTCTCGTTTTCCATTTTATTAACATTAAAATATTATGATCCAAATAATTCTCTCTCTCTCTCTCTCTATCTCTCTCTCTCTCTCTCTCTCTCTCTCTCTCTCTCTCTCTCTCTCTCTCTCTCTCCCTCAGGATCGTCGGCTGTACAAAAATGTAGACGTTAAATATATCACCACCGATACCAACGCCCATATGCCCATACCCACACCCGTGCGCCTGTACAACCATACCCACATAGACTCATGGATACCCTATAGACGATTATCTTAGCCAAAAAAAAAAAAAGAATGTGAGGCTGGAGATATTATTTTGATCAATAGGATTTTTACAGTTCTTGTGATTGTATATTTTATGCATATTATCAATATTCTGTTTCAAAATTATATATATATATATATATATATATATATATATATATATATATATATATATATATATATATATGTATATATATATATATATATATATATATATATATAGAGAGAGAGAGAGAGAGAGAGAGAGAGAGAGAGAGAGAGAGAGAGAGAGAGAGAGAGAGAGAGAGAGAGAGAGACACGAAGAAAAAGTGCTGAGTATAATTCATAAGCAATGTATGATATTTAGACCTATTTATGCGTCTATTTGTGCAATAATTGTCTCACAATTTTTTTTTTACATATTTTACAATCTATTTGCTACATATGTTCGTTCAGTGCCGTATTATAAAGGGTTGAGTTTAATTTTTTTACATATTTTACAATCTATTTGCACATATGTTCGTTCAATGTTATATTATAAAGTGTTGAGATTCATAGCATTGTAATATCACTTAGGCCTATTTGTGTAATAATTGTCTCACAATTTTTTACATATTTTACAATGTATCTGTCACATACGTTCATTCAATGACTTTTACTATCTTTCCCGTATTTTATAAGTTAACTGTATATTCGTATCGTTGTTTTACAGCGTAATTAATGTGTAATGCGTATAAAATGTATGACAAACTTATTACGATCTTTTCTGCATATGTTAACTAAAATTCACACATTTTCCATCGTCTCGTAAGTTTAAGATAATTTAAAACGTAATTAATGCATAAAACGTTCATTTTCCGTCGTCTCGTATGTCAGTGCAAGGTAATTTACAACGTAATTAATGTATAAAACGCACAAAATGTAAGACGCATAAATTGTATACATGACGGAGCCGACGAAACAAAACGGGAGGAATTGACGCTCGAGAGCGAAAGCGTTCGGGATCGTATTTCTTTTTTATTATTGCTCAGTTTTAATAAATATCGCAATATTATGATCGTGTTTAGTATTGAATCCTTTTTATCCTCCATTATAGACTTTGACTCCATTTATTCCATCTCGTAAAATAGACTTTGATTCCTTATCACGTCGTTGATTCCGACGCTCGTTTGTTTTTTATCGCGCCATTTATACTGATGACGCTTTGATTGGTCGGCCAGTCACCTTATCAAACCCACGTCAGCGTAACCTGCTTGGCGTTAAGTCCTGGAGATCACGACGGCCGCAGAAATCTTTACAAATTCGATGATGGCGGCGGAACAAGGCGTCACAGCTTTATATTCCCAGTGGGTATTTCAAGCGGAAGGTTGTAGTTGTTGTTATGAGTTGTTATGTAGGTTGTGACGGCTGCCAACAACCCGACATCAGCGGAAACATGTTGGTGTTGTTGCATGGTAGCAACAAGCGAGGCAGACATTTTGGGACGCCGGTTACACGTGAGAGATATCGATTTTTAAAGTCTTTTTTTTCAGTCGTTTATTCGTTCTGAGTTTCTGTTCAATTCCCTGTTATTGATTCCTTGTGAATTGATGTTTTCGTCGCGTCTGTTCAATTCCCGTTAGTCGATTCCAGTCCGTTTAGTTAGGTCGATTCCCTTCAGGCGACAGTCGATTCAGGTCACTTCTGCCGACTTGGGAAGTTTCTTGTCCAAAGCGTCATTGTTGTGTCTGGCCGTACTTTTTCTGTCCGCACGTTGTGGGTCCGTACTTTTTACTGTCCGCACGTTGTAGGTCCGCACTTTTTTCTGTCCGCACGTTGTATGTCCGCAATTATTTGTCCGTATTTTTTCTGTCCGCGCTTTTTCTGTCCGCATCTGTTTTTGTTTGCGCTTTTTCTGTCCGCACGGTTTTCTGTCCGCACTTTTTTCTGTCTTTATTTTTTCTGTCCGCACGTTGTATGTCCGCACTTTTTCTGTCCACTTTTTCTGTCCGCACTTTTTTCTGTCCGCACTTTTTGGTCCGCACTTTTTGGTCCGTACTTTTTTCTGTCCGCACTTTTGTCCGTAATTTTTTGTCCGCACTTTTTTCCGTTCGACGTTCACTAGCCTATTTGCACTTTTTCTGCTGGCACTTTTTTCTGCCGGCATTTTCTGTCCGCACTATTTACTGTCCGCACGTTTTCTGTCTGCACTTTTCTGTCCGCACTTTTTCTGTCCACTTCTTTCTGTCCGCACTGTTTCTGTCCTTTTTTTCTGTCCGCACTTTTTTCTGTGCACGCTTTCTGTCCACACTCCTCTGTCCGCACTTTTTCTGTCCGTTTTTTTCTGTCCGCACTTTTTTCTGTGCACGCTTTCTGTCCACACTCCTCTGTCCGCACTTTTTCTGTCCGTTTTTTTCTGTCCGCACTTTGTTCTGTCCGCACTTACCGTCCGCCCACAGATCTTAAAAACTACTGAGGAGGCTAGAGGGCTGCAAATTGGTATGTTAATCACCCACCCTCCAACCATCAAACATACCAAATTGCAGCCCTCTAGCCTCAGCAGTTTTTGTTTTACTCGAGGTTAAAGTTAGCCATAATCGTGCTTCTGGCAACGATATAGGACAGGCCACCAGCGGGCCGTGGTTCAAGTTCCATGGGCCGCGGCATGACCATTAATATAACTCAGTTTAAGAAAGTATTGAATTATTATTAATATTGTTGTTAAGGGTTAGACGTACTGCTCATGAGCTCCTGTTGGCTAAGTGTCAAATTTCGTAGAAATACTTCCAGTGATTATTATTATTATTATTATTATTATTATTATTATTATTATTATTATTATTATTATTATTATTATTATTATTATTATTATTATTATTAAGGGTTAGACGTACTGCTCATGAGCTCTTGTTGGTTAAGTGTCAAATTTGGTAGAAATACTTCCAGTGATTATTATTATTATTATTATTATTATTATTATTATTATTATTATTATTATTATTATTATTATTAAGGGTTAGACGTACTGCTCATGAGCTCCTGTTGGCTAAGTGTCGAATTTGGTAGAATAGATCCGGTTATTATTATTATTATTATTATTATTATTATTATTATTATTATTATTATTATTATTATTATTATGGTAGAATCAGTAGTAATTAATATTATATGTTATTACCTAAATGGGAATTGATGGCAATCCATGAATGGTGTCCTTTGTGGCATATGCCATTGATGCACCAGAGGTGTAGGACGCATGTTTTATTTAATCCACTCGTTAGGTATTTGCTAAAGCCAACAGCTCTTGGGGGTTACAGTACCTTTCTCCTGCTGTGGGTTACTCTTCCTTTCTCCTGCTGGAGGTTACTGTACCTTTCTCCTGCTGGGGGTACAATACCTTTCTCGTGCTTGGGTTCACTGTACTTTTCTACTGCTGTGGGTTTCTGTACCTTTCTCCTGGTGGGGGTACAATACCTTTCTCCTCCTGGAGGTTACAATACCTTTCTCGTGCTTGGGTTCACTGTACTTTTCTACTGCTGTGGGTTTCTGTACCTTTCTCCTGCTGTGGATTACAATACCTTTCTCCTGGGGGTTACGATACCTTTCTCCTGCTGTGGGTTTCAGTACCTTTTTCCTGCTGGGGGTTACAGCACCTTTCCCTTGCTGCTTTTGTACTCCAAGACAGAATTTCCAATTTGACTACTCTCATGCGCCCATATATCTACACTCCATCCTTGAGGAACCATGATCTACCAGGCTGGAATGTAGCTTTCCCCTGACCAAGAACCATCTTAATTCACCTGTTGCCATATTGGTTATGATCACATAACCCCCATCTGGCAATTGGCCCCCATCCAAGCAGTGGTGTAGCAGGGGCCAAGATATATTTTGGGGGGCCAGAGAGAATGACACAAAACTAATAGCAGGGGCCAAGATATATTTTGGGGGGGCCAGAGAGAATGACACAAAAACTAATGTACCAATTCCGTAATTAGTAAAATATACTATTCTCGAATCTATGTATCCATGTGAATGCAGGAAAATAATAGTAATTAGTAAACCTGTGTTTGAAATTTACAGAGCTCAGTTTTCAATTAATTTTCAGCGCTTACTGTATGCCGATGTATCCAATACTGTAATGGGAATTTCCGCACAACCTTATATTTAACAATAGTCTCATTTCTGTTATCAAGTTTTCATTTTCAACTATGGTATAATATCCTTGTCATGCAAATTTAGTTAAAAACCTATAACTGTAATTCTGCTTTTGACCACCAAAGGGTTAAAGTTTAGCTACAAAGGGGATTTCAACCGGGGGGCTCAGTTGGGGGGGGCAAGCATCTGACTGGTGGGGCCCATGCCCCCCACCCCCAATAGCCACGCCACTGCATCCAAGCCTCAAGGATTCTGTAACTTAACCCACGGCAGTGCAGATTATTCCTTTCCTCAAGCACCCTGGGACATAGGGGCCCTTGATCCTTGTAAAATCACCTCTACTGTCAATTTCTCTTTTATGGTTGAATGACCTCATAGGTCCTAGCGCCTGCCCATTGGCCTAAATTGGCTTCCCTGCTTGGTGGTATAACCAAGCACCTTTTCTACACTGTACATGAGTATTTTATATCAAACTGTACTTACAATTAATTCAGCATACGAATGGCCGTCCGGAATGTAGCTTGTTTGGAAGTAGGGTAGCGTTTATTTATTTTAACATTAGATCTTTATGTTGCCACATAATGTGATGTACAGACACATTTCCCACTCCATCACCCTACATGGCGTTTTGGCATACGCATTCTAGATGCGTTCCTGTTATGAAAAAACACAAAAAGTAAATATTTGCTGACCTCAAGGTTGCCATAGTGAGGGGGCGTGGCTGAATATTTGGACTGTTTTCCATCTTGTTCAAAAAGAGGTCTTGAAATGAAAATTTAAAAAGTTGATATTACAATAATCCAATTGATTCTAACTCTTGGCAGTCAGTTTGATCTTGTCCTGACATCTACGAAGTTTGGTGTGTGATTCAAATCATTTCTGGTTAAGTCTATGATTCAAATAAGTTCAGGTTAAGTCTGTGATTTAAATAATTTGAGGTTAAGTCTGTGATTTAAATAATTTGAGGTTAAGTCTGTGATTCAAATAACTTCATGGGGAACTGTCATAATATTTTGAAGTCAAAAAATAATATTTTTCTTTTCATTTGCATGAGGAGGTGGGGGTGCCTTTGGAAAATGGCAAGTTCTCGGCTTGGACAGCTGCTGCCTGCATTACCCTGCTGTGGCCTGCTGTGCCCCGAGCCCTTATGCTGCCCGCCGACTTGAAGCAAGCAGGTAAGGGTTGGGTCTTTTGTGGGTTTTCTGAGGTATCCTAATTTATTATTGTTCAGGAATTGAAGTTGTTATGGCTAAATACCCTAAGCTTACCCAAGGTCTTTAGCCCAAGTTGTGTTTGTGTGTGTGTTTGTGTATGTGTGACTATATACCCTAATCTTACCCAAGGTCTTGACCCCAATTTGTGTGTGTGTAAAGTTACTCGACCGTGACCTGACCCTCTAAATCAGCTTTGCCTTTTTTGAAACCTCTCAGTGTAAGGATGAATTCAGTCTAATGACCCGGTATGTTTCAGGAAGCTGAAGTTTCGTGAATTCAGAAGAGGCCAAGAAGCCCTTTTTGACAAAGTGTGAACACTTCAGGAGAAGAGAACCTCCTCCCCTTGAGTCTCTCGCCGCTGGATCCTGAAGAGGTACAGGACCTAAAGAAATTGAATCTCCATCAGGTAATTCGTAGTTCTTGATTTCCCTGAAGCCACTGGTTGCTATACACCTCTGTAATTCTTCCTTTTTTGCAGGATGTTGCTGCCTGTAGCCTAAGCAGGCTACAGTCTTGCCCAGTGCCAAGAGGGACATAAGGTCTAAGGTCTGCCCAACTGGGTGGAGTCGCAGCCTCCTGCCTCCTGGGGTAACTACGAAGGCAATGACGTACCCCAGAGGTACCTGCTGGTTACGGAAATCCACCTGCTGACGCAATGAGCGGGTAGACGAAGCTCCGTAGACCTTCTCTTTCTCTTGGCCTTGGTCGTACCCGGGCATTCCCATACCCAGGGGCAGGAACGTCGAAAGAGTGGACGTGCAAGAAAGGCAGGGCATGGAGAAGGAACGGCCTGAGGCGGGAGAATGAGAGGGCCTGGAGGAGGAGGAAGAATGGCTGGTACTTAATTTTGCTTACGACTAGCTTGTATTAAGCTGGTACTTAATTTTGCTTACAACTAGCTTGTATTAAGCTGGCGCTTAATTTTGCTTACAACTAGCTTGTGTTAAGCTGGTGCTTAATTTTGCTTACAGCTGGCTTGTATTGAGCTGGTGCTTAATTTTGCCTACAACTAGATTGTATTAAGCTGGTACTTAATTTTGCTTACAACTAGCTTGTATTACGCTGGTGCTTGATTTTGCTTACAACTAGCTTGTATTAAGCTGGTACTTAATTTTGCTTATAACTAGCTTATGTTAAGCTGGTGCTTAATTTTGCATACAACTAGATTGTATTAAGCTGGTACTTAATTTTGCTTACAGCCAGCTTGTATTAAGCTGGTACTTAATTTTGAGGAGACCTAATAATGATTATATCCATGAATAATGCCCTTTTTTGTTTCACGATTATTTTTATTGCCTTTTTCAGGATTATTTTTATTACCTTTTTCAAGATAATTTTTATTACCTTTTTTCAGGATATTTTTATTACCTTTTTCAGGATAATTTTTACCTTTTTCGGGATAATTTTTATTACCTTTTTCAGGATTATTTTTATTACCTTTTTCAGGATAATTTTTATTACCTTTTTCAGGATAATTTTTATTACCTTTTTCAGGATAATTTTTATTACCTTTTTCAGGATAATTTTTATTACCTTTTTCAGGATTATTTTTATTACCTTTTTCAGGATAATTTTTATTACCTTTTTCAGGATAATTTTTATTACCTTTTTCAGGATAATTTTTATTATCCTTTTCTTCAGGATAATTTTTATTACCTTTTTTCAGGATAATTTTTATTACCTTTTTCAGGATAATCTTTATTACCTTTTCCAGGATTATTTTTATTACCTTTTTCAGGATAATTTTTATTACCTGTTTCAGGATAATTTTTATTACCTTTTTCAGGATAATTTTTATTACCTTTTTTCAGGATAATTTTTATTACCTTTTTCAGGATAATTTTTATTACCTTTTTCAGGATAATTTTTATTACCTTTTTCAGGATAATTTTTATTACCCTTTTCAGGATTATTTTTATTACCTTTTTCAGGATTATTTTTATTACATTTTTCAGGATAATTTTTATTACCTTTTTCAGGATAATTTTTATTACCTTTTTCAGGATAATTTTTATTACCTTTTTCAGGATAATTTTTATTACCTTTTTCAGGATAATTTTTATTACCTTTTTCAGGATAATTTTTATTACCTTTTTCAGGATTAATTTTATTACCTTTTCCAAGATAATTTTTATTACCTTTTTCAGGATAATTTTTATTACCTTTTTCAGGATAATTTTTATTACCTTTTTTCAGGATAATTTTTATTACCTTTTTCAGGATAATCTTTATTACCTTTTTCAGGATAATTTTTATTACCTTTTTCAGGATAATTTGTATTACCTTTTTTCAGGATAATTTTTATTACCCTTTTCAGGATAATCTTTATTACCTTTTTCAGGATAATTGTTATTACCTTTTTCAGGATAATTTTTATTGCCTTTTTCAGGATAATTGTTATTACCTTTTTCAGGATAATCTTTATTACCTTTTTCAGGATAATTTTTATTACCTTTTTCAGGATAATTGTTATTACCTTTTTCAGGATAATTTTTATTGCCTTTTTCAGGATAATTTTTATTACCTTTTTCAGGATAATCTTTATTACCTTTTTCAGGATTATTTTTATTATCTTTTTCAGGATAATTTTTATCAGCTTTTTTTCAGGATAATTTTATTTTTGCACATATTTTGGTCTGTCCACCCTTGTTGTCAATTGCATGGTTCCACAATCTGATGTTCGCTTTTTGTGGACCTTCTTACGTGACCATCAACCTCTCTGGTGATTTATGCTAAGTTTAATTTTTATTTATAAGCTCTTCAGTAAATATTAAAATCATTTCCATTTATCAGAAGAGGCTAGGTCACTGAATGTAATACTTTTCTGTGAGGGGAGTATTTTCTGTATCAGTGATCGTATTTTTTTTTTTGTCAGTTTCATTCCTTCCAACATGGCTATGTTGGCTGTGAACTTTTCTTTTTCCAGTTCTGGAATTTTTTCCATCTAAGTGTAAATATCAGTATCAGTAATGTCAATGCATTTGTGAATTAGGTGTAACGTTGTGAAACAGACACCACTTCTTCCCTTACAGTTTAATTATTTGTTACTTTTTAATTTTTTCCTTTTTTTTTAATAACTGACCTCTTTTGTTGACCTGTTACCATCTGTGACTTTCAGATGAACACCAATTCTTCAGGAGCTTGAATTTCAAGCCAGTGAATAATAACAAATCTAACATCATCTTTTTAAGGTGGTTAAGTTTTTACTCAAAACTCCACAGTGTCTGTTCACGCTTGGTCACTGTGTCCTAACTGGACATTCAGGCAGAAATAGAGAGGTTTTTAAAACTTTGTTATTGAGTTAGGTGACATTGGTTTCACTACTATGCTAACATACGTGTTTTGAACTTGATTTTGACACAATGTTTCCCTTTCAGAAATGAGAAATGTGCCACAATTGTGTAGATACTTTTTTTTTGATTTGCCATTATTATTGTCTGCATATATCTCCACATTCTGACGTCAGCTTTTTTGTGGAACCTTGAGAAATGTGCCACAATTGTGTCGATACTTTTTTTGACTGTTTACATATATCTCCACATTCTGGGGTCACCTTTTTATGGAACCTTCTAAAGTGACTATTATCCTTTCTGGTGATGTCTGCTAAGTTAGGTTTTCGTTTATGTGATTTTCAGTAAATATTGAATAAATCTCTCTCTATGTATCAGAAGTCACAGTCATTGTTTATCAAACCCTTCCTTGTTCTGCAATGTGGGTCGTTTAGCTGTGCAGACATTCTTATAACTGATTTAGAAGAAGATTTTTGTCACCTTAACCTTTTTGCTACTTTACTTCAGGAAGAATCTTCATGGCCAGTCTTTTGGGAGAGAAACTTCGATTGTTTGATCGTCAAGTCTAATAAGGAATTGAAACCTGTGTGGATGTCTGGTGATTTTTCAGGAAGTATAGATTTTAAGTAAGTACAGTTTAGATTTGTTGGTAATCGTACCCTTTTTAAATGGAAAGATTTTGAGTATAGATCGACACTGTGTGTGTAAAGGATGCATAGCAGTGTCTAGTATGATTAGAGACAAGTATTTTTGAATCTTACTTTTCATAATGTGACATATTCCAGAGGTCTTTTCTTCTTTCAAATGAACACCATATTCTCTGGGAGCTTGAATTTCAAGTCAGTGGTTTACGTGTGCTGGTTCCATATGAATAGGGGTTTATTTTTTGAATAATATAATTAATAATAATGGCAGACCCACAGAGATTATCAGTTGAACACTTCTTAACCCTATTCCCATTTATACAAATAGGAAGTTTTAAGGACATTTGGTTGTAGTGACCAGCATCAACACCACAGGAATTTTTGAGTCTCAAGTTTCTGCAAGAGCAAAGGATTTTAACACTAGTACGGTTGAAGGATTCACCCACAATAACTTCAGGACATTTTACACCTGTTCAAAATATTCTTTTTCTCCCTCACTTACTTTCATAAAGAATATCTTTAGTTCTCTTTCTCTTGCATTCCATAGGAATATTCTTTTTTCTCTCTCTTGCTTTCCAGAAGATCGTTTTTTTTTTTAACCTGGCTAAGGGGGCCCAATTTAAGGTGCCTTTCAGTGACCCATTTACCCCACAGCCTATGGAGGTTGACTTTCCTAACTGGACGTTAGGCAGAAATCGAGAATCGGTTCTCATATTATGGTTTAGGTGTCATTATTTGTTTTGTTGTGCTAACATACTTTTGGTGAACTCCATTTTGACACAATCTATGCCCCTTCCAGAGATGAAAAGGCCCAGGTGGGATGTTGGGAGTGACAAAAATGGACAGGATCAAAAATGAAAAAATACCAGGAACTACTCAAGTCGTAGAGAACTGGGAAAAGATTCAGAGAAAGAAGACGTCCTCCTTCCAGAATTGAGACTGGATCCCTCAGGTGCATTCACCAATATCTCCTTGATGTGGGTTTGCGGGACACTGCCAACGAGGCTCCAGTAAGTAGAATAGTGTATAAAAAGAATTTGAGCCTTATGCTAATGTTGTAATTCAATTCTGTGTGTGACAGCACAGCCCTGCCCAGGTAGTCTGTTAACTTGAATCTAAGCACACCTACATGGAAAATCTTAATCCAATCTTTTCTTATTATTTGAATTTTGTTGGCCATCTGATCCACCCTAACCTGAATACCTTAACCTAATTGTCATGAGGATAAGCAGCCTAAGTTATCATAATGATAAGCAATCTCATTTTAAATAGGTTTTTTTTTGTTTTTTTAACAATATTTATCCTAGAGTGCTTATTTTACATAAACCACAACAAAAAATATAGAAAAAGTCCTTGAATCTAAGTGCTTAAACTCCACTCCTAATGAATAATGGACCAAAAATGGTTTTTCTCCTTCAGCAATAGAGCAAATGTCCTTTGCACTGTTATAAACAAAATGCAAACATACAGCAGGTATAAGGTTTTTGTGTCAAATTCAGCCAGTTGTTCCAATCCTTGAGAACTCTCACTGCATTAGGAAATGTCATCAAATAATCTAGAACAGACCCACTGGTCACTATTATGATCTCGCCCCTCGAGATCGACAGGTCCTTTGAAATAAACGAGCAATTGGGCTGTAATGACTGTCGAGAGGTGACAAACAAAGGAGGGAGGAGCAGAACAAAGCGAAAAAGTTACCTTAAAATTAATTTATTTACAAAGTTAAGTTATTTACATAACGTACAGTCGAGTCAAGGTTCTGGGTGCCACAAACAAAATGATCAACAATATGAAAAATCAATCAATCAATGAACAAATCCACCCTAAAATAACAAAGCCATGAAAAGTCATACAATCATAGATACAAATTGAATAAACAGTAATGACAAAATAGGCTATATAAGGGCAATAACGATCTGTAAACAGAATCAATAGAAATAGGCAGCATAATACATAATTACCAATCAACAGTAAAAAACAGGTAGCATAATAAATAACACGTTAAGGAGCATTACAACATAATCAAGCAACATGAACATTCAAACAGCATCAACAATATAATCCCAAAGCGGTATAACCAAAAGAGTAGCATAAATAAATTAACAAGCAGCATAACGGAAACACGTCCTCAAACAGTGAGGACCACAGTCCAGTGCCGGACGATCAAGATAGAGCCGATTCGACAACCACCTCGTCCCTAGGGCAGTACTGGCGTCCTCCTTCTACAACAATCATGACTGATCCACAGGTACGGATACCTGATGCTGCTAACTCAACTAGACTCGCTGCTGCCTTGGACCACCAGTTGTTCCGCCCTCCAGAACCTGACTGACGAAGTCTGACGCCATTCACCAGACGACAGCTCGCCAGCGAGAAAAAAAAAAAAGAAGTAGGCAACAACCCACTAAGGGAACAATCGACAAACGATTGTTCCTAACAGTCACATTTTATAACGAACTGGCATCTTGATCTGTGTGGGTTCAGGAATTTCCACTTCCAATTTTGCAGGTGTAAAGTGTAGGACACAAATAGTATACAGTAATTATACATGAGTATCGCGTACATAGACTGCCCTGTGTCTTGGATTTCAAATAGCACACTACATGTGTATTTATATACCACTTACAATGAACTCGGCAAACCTTGTACACAGTTATCTTGACAGTCAACGTCATGAAACCACAGAATGGCTGGAAGTATTCACTTTGCATTCCTCCTACAAGTTGAATGAAAGTGGTCCCCTCCCTACATTACACCTGGAGGGAGAAAGGTCCACCATTAATGCACGCAGTTTGGGGACAATGACTCTAAGAACAACAATTGAAGATTCATTAAATAGTAACAAATAAAAAAAATAATATATAACAAAAAAGTAAAGTTTTTATATTAATACAGGTTTTTTAATATGACTACAATCAGAAAGGTTAAAACGAGGCTGTACCCTTTTTGCCAACATATTTTTCTTTGTTATTTGTCTACCTGTCCTCTCAGTATACCGAAGGTAATGTCAGCATCCCTTGAAGAAGCATTCGGCCCCCAGATTTACATATTTTGACATCTAGAGAGACGGGTGTTTAGCAGCACCTTGAAATGCTAGAAAATATGCAAACTATTGACTGGACAAACATTGAATACTAAAGTATGTCTTTTGTTTTCCAGGTAGATTTGAAGAGGAGGACCTTGTCAGCAGAGCAGGAGAACAGATGTCATCTTGTGGGCTGAAAGGGACTTTTAACTGTTGTGTCCTGGTATCCTTATTCAAGCCACCAGCTAGTAAGACCGTGTCCTGGTGTCCCTTATTCAAGCCACCGGCCAGAAAACAGCTAGTAAGACCTTATTGTGCAGGTACCAGCCCCCTGTCTTTTTAGCATTGAGGGGGCTAATCTGACGGGGAATGATAGCTGGTACACTACAGATAGTAGCTCTCGCTGAAATAGAGAACTACTCGATTTCTTTTTTAAATAAAATTTGTTTGTGTTTCGCAAATATCCCCATTCGTACATTCTAGCTCTGAAATAGAGCTGAAATGGAGGTAATAAAGCATAGGGGTCAGGGAGGAGTAGGTGAACCCTCCCTCATTTGGAAATGCCATGTTTTAGTGGTCATGTTATGCTCGAGGTTGTAGAGCGTGGTCCACTGGTGGCTGTGGTAATATAAAAATGGCAGTGTGTGAAGACAAAGTCATTCATTGTCAAGAGTAGAGCACTAATGGCCGAGTTAATTAAAAAGAGTAGACAGAACGTGAAGGTAATCAAAGTCATTGATTGTCAAGAGCAGAACTGTGGTCATGTAAGGGAGTGCCAAGAAGAATTCCCTGAAATGTGGAAATAACTTGAATGCCTTTTTAGCAGTCGTAGAATGACAAAAACCTTGCTGTCTTGGCCGGCTTTTGTGAGTAACCTACTACGGTTGTGGACAGAAATGATCATTCGTTGAGTCTGTAACTCGCAACAGTAGATAACTGCTCAATAAAAAAAAAATTCACCAAAGGTTGCGGGTTTGTAAATTATTTAAGAACACCATTCTACGGAGGTAGAAAAGGTAGCCAATATTTCAATGTCTTTGCAATCGAGATCCAGATTCCTGGTGTACTGATCTAAAGGGTTATGTACGCATTTGAAACCGTTAAGTTTTGTGTAACTACAATTCTGGGTGGTCAGAGCGTTAGATATGGCCCGCAGCTTCAACTACTTTAGTCAGTCCTATAATTTAAAGTTTTCCATTTTCCCCAGTCTGGACTGTGTCCATGGTTGATAGGTTGTCCTCAAATGTGGGAAGCTAGTTTTTTTCGCACAAACCATAAAGCTCTTGAAGGTTCATTCTGTGTTCTGTCTAATTTTAGGAAAATCCCGCCTCATCAGTTACCTCGATATGCGTGTTGGAATTGAGGTTTTAAACCCTCGGTTGTGCAATGAATTCTATGGTTCGGGAGTGATCGTGTTCTCTCCAGATCGAAGAATTGTTTCCACGCTACTTATTAAATGGCACTTGTTCAAGTTGCTAGTACCCCATTATGGTCTGCGTGCGTGTCATGCAGGCGGAAAGCCCCTTTTTGTGTAGCAATTTAAGAAACTTGATTATCCGGCCAGTAACGCCTTCAACTATGTACGTGTGTTATGTATTGTGCAGGCTGAAGGAGAGGCGATTCAGAACATTTCGACTTTACAAAGAATGATGGACAAAGTCCTTTATTGTGTGCTATAGGCAAATATCCTTTATTTTCAGTCCAAAGCCCCATTCAGGGGAAAGAAATAGAGAAAAGGTAACTGACAGTTCCACTGATTGAGGTGGTTTGTTTAAGGCCGTCTGCGTAAATCAAGGCGTTCTTTTTACATTTGTTGGTTGGGGGTTGACTAAAGGGAATTTCATTCTGGGTAATCGAACCTGTGTTGTGTTAGTTTTGACGTCTGATGGCAAAGAACCTCTGTTTTTTATCACCTTTGACGTCTGATGGCAAAGTCATTCTATTACGTTGTTAGGAACGAAGTGCAGGTGGATATTATGCATTAAAGCCCCTGTGAACCTCGAGAACTCAGTGTGGAGACTAAAAAATACTTCATGATCACATTTGAATTTTCCTTTGTGGAGGTTGAAAACTGGTGTTTGTGTGAATTGATCTTAAACACCCCCTACCATCTACTGAGGCTGAAAGTTTATCTGGAAATTTTCCATATCTATCCTTGGCAGGGAGATTCTTATTGCATCTACCCTAATTGAGAGTCAGATCCCTGTTATAATGTTTTGAAGAGAGTACGTTCATATTTCACCAACCGTTACTGACCAAAATGTGTATAGTTTAAACGTATCTCTGGTTTAAACCATACACATTTTATGGGTAGTCCAAGAGTTTTTTAGGTATACAACCAAATTAGTGGATATGGTCCCAAAATTCAACACCCCCCCCCTCGTAGAGGGCTGGTATCGTCACTGCACCTCATGCAGTGCAATGTGGGCATACTTGAGGGTATTTGCAGCGTCCTTTCGGCCCCAAAATGCAACTGCAATCATTATCTTTACTGCGCCTCTGTTCTTATTCACTTCCGTCTTCCCGTTCACCTTCCTAAGAATCATAGTACAATTTCTGGGAGTTTTTTCTCCTGTTAGGCCTTTCGAACTTTTGCTGTCAATTTCCGTTTCAACGCTGAACGGCTTTCGTTGCCCCATTGCTTGTCATGTATGCCTAAAATTTATTAATCTACACGTAGAAGCAACTCTACCTTGTATTTTCCAAAGCTATAAGTAGTTTTTTCTCTTTTCCTCGCTACCTTCGTCGTAGAATGTAGATCGTATCTTTGAACTTTAGTCATCCCTACTTTTCGACAAACGTTTTCCGTTTTGTCCAGTCTGGGCTATGACCATGGTTGACTGAGTTGTCCTCAGAGTGGAGCTAATATTTTCTCCGTGTCACCTAAACTATAAAGCTCTTGAAATTACTTTAGTTCTGCGTTCTGCCGAGTTTTAAAAAAGTCCTTCCTTCTCGTCA
>JANJGK010005718.1:37500-43495 GCA_039081455.1 Macrobrachium rosenbergii | reverse complement strand
CGAAAAAGGTCACAGATCAATCGAATCCTTTATTACAATTTATTATTACTGCCACAAAAGATAAATGGACAGTCAAGTTCATTATTAGAAATTTCAAGTGGAGTTATTGCTTCCTTTTTATCAAATGGCCCAAGAATAGGTGTAGGGTATCGTGACTGGATATTTTTGGAGTTTGCGTTTGTAGAATCAGCGGATACAGTTAGTCACAATTGCTTGTCGATACGACTGAGCACAAAACAGTTCCACTGTACAGTACTTACTCCTCTTCCCCTCTTCAACTTTTATTGTATGTGCATGGTAACAAATATGTAGAAATCCTGTCAAGAAATAAAATGAAGCAATTTCATATCTTGAACTTATTCAGAACACAGCCCAAAGTATTACTTCCAAAGGATACCGGAAATGTCAATTTTCAACAGGAAAAGAAAGGACCTAACCAAGTAATTTTGGTATAAGAATATTCAAAAGAAATGCTAAAGCTACCATTGCAATTACTGCATTTGCTCCACTCTCGGAGAAATGGAAAAAAAAACGGCATCCACATAGACCCTGCCTCTAGTGAGTCTTTACTTTTCATTTTATCTAGGGTCTATTGAGGGAAGCATTTTAAATGCCTTGTTTGCTGTTCATTATAATCTGCCTCTGCAACAACACTTACATAATGTCACAAGGGGACGTCTTACCTTCTTGCATAGATTAGCCGGTGTTAGCGAATAGAAGCTGGAGATAACATTTCACAGCTTTATAGAGAAAGAACCGCCTACTTTATTCTAACATTAACCGTGATTTTTTTTCATGCAGAGGAGAAAACTAGAAGTAATAGTGATTAACAGGTTTCCCCATTCAGTCATGTCTCAGTAATATCAACGTTGTAAGGAAAGGTAAGAAACACTCGTTATGAAGTGAGAGTTGAAGGAATAATAAATCTGAAGTGTTGAGTCATGGGTAAGAGTATGATCAGAAGTAGACGGTAAATGTTATTTGATAAAGGAACGCATTAATTATATTTTCCATGAGTATGTTTATATAATGCAACTGAAAATATCATGGAACACTATCACGTAAAAGTCATTCGTTTAATAAACGCCAAATAAAAGTACAAAGACAGTAAAAAAAAAAGCTGTAAAAAATCTAAAGAATGTTATTAAATTCGTTTTTTATCGGCGTATCCCCCCTGAGTCAGAAACCGAACAATAAAGTTCAGCTTTTAACTGCTAATGAGTCCCGCTGCAGTTGCAGAGTTTTCAAACGAAGGGGGAATTTGCATAAGACCCCGCCCAATGGCCTCTTTGTTTTGGAGTGCCTCATTCCTCGAGAAGGATCCTTGGGTAAGAAAATGAATGATATGTTCCTTTAATAGTGTAAGAACTTTTTTCCTTTACGAAAATAAACCTGCCCAGTTTATTATCTGGTAGGGAGAGAGCAAAATTCTATTGTGTCGGTTCAAATTAGTTTGTTCCTTCCTTTTGTCTTTAAGAGTATTCCGAACTATATGTCTTTTTCCCTCGTAAATATAATTTTATTTTTCCATCGAATTTGGTCTTATTCTGAAACCTTTATAACAAATAAGTCCTTATGGAATCTCTCTCTCTCTCTCTCTCTCTCTCTCTCTCTCTCTCTCTCTCTCTCTCTCTCGCTCTCTCTCTCTCTCTCTCTCTCTCTCTCTCCTGTCAGGTTTAGACTCCCTTTTTTTGACGCTTCAGTTCCTCCTTCACTCCTCTTTTTAACTTCATTCTTCTCCTCTTTTATTCATGTCTTTAAAAAATTACTCTTTTTAACTGTATTTCTGAGATTTTCTCAAACTCGTTTCCCTCAGCTTAATTGCTCCATCTTATTAACAGTGTTGTTTTTATGTTGGGTGTTTATAATAATAACAGTAAAGAGAAGGCAAACATAAAAAGCTATCGTGAAAACAAAAATTAACTTTTATGTTTTTATGACCAAATATTTGAACAGAGTAAAATTTTTTTTATATTTCCCTTTTTTGTTTCTATTTTTTATCTTTTATTTTTCATTATTTCTATTTTTATTATTTTTTGTTAATCGATTTTATTTAAATTAATTCCATCCTTGTTTTTATATTGTTATTATGTTCTCGTTATTTTCATTGCATTTATCTTTACTATTTTTTTTACTAAAACTCCTTGACTATTATTTTCATCGTTTTATTATTTTTATCATATTTATTTGCCTCATAATTTCCTTTCATTATTTTTGCTGTTATTATTTATTTTATTTCTATCATGTTTACTATCTGTTATTTTCTATTATGCTCTGACTTAAACTGTAACTTTTTGTTATTGTTATCTCGATATTGTTAATTTTAGTTTTTCACCATTATGTTTTTATCTGGCACCAAGTTTTTATATTATAAAATTCTGCAGTAGAAGTAAATTATTTTTTTTAATGATCTCCTGCACTCTGTGTAGGCAGTTATGCAATATTTCTTTTGTGCATGAAAGGGAAAATGCAAATAGTTTTCAGTAAACGATTTATTAATTATAAAACAGATAACAGTTAATAATAACCTGAGCTTTCTGCCAGAGTTCCAGAATGGGACCTGATTTACAACTTCCTTGTATTCTTACAGTAATGTATTAGGGGAAATGGAGATATTTGTAGTCAGAGACTGACAATAAAGAGATTTTTCCGGTTTCCAACATATGCTAACTTCCAAATTCTTTTATGTTCCGATTTGCTTTTTTTGGTTATATTATTTACTCAGTTGACTACTCTACCTGTATAAAAGTTTATTGACAGTAAAACTTTTTTTTAGACTTTATTTGAATGTATAAAATAGTAATGCTAATTATCATCATCATTTCAGAGTTTCGCTCAAGCTGTTTTTCTGTCCTGTCCGATATTTTGTTTAGCTTTTTTAAAAAAACGGAAACAAATTTAGAACTTCCCCTCTTATTTTTACTCTTAATTAACTTACATCGGATTCAAGCTGTCCTGTCATGTAGCTTCAAATGAGAACGAAATTTGATAAAGACTGAGTAAGTAAATATTTTTGACGTTTATTTTTTAGTATTTATAAGCACCAAATTGTATGTTGAAATTAAAGCTCAGTTGCCCAGCGCCTCAAGAAGAATATATCTCAGGAGTGTGATGTCTGGAACCCTTTATTATCTTGCCGTGAAACCTTGGGGCTGTTCCTGTTCCCAATCATGTTGGTAAAATTGAAGTCGCACAAGCTCGTGCTTGTGTGGAAGATCCTTACGAACTTTCTATGCTCCAGTTTTACCGTCGATATTCCCTAAATGTTGAGAATTTTAGATTAGAGAAAACTCACAAATGATTCTGTTAATAACTTTCGTCGGCACATGACTTAACAATCGTTCATTCCTTAATTTAAATTAAAAATGAGTTAGTCGAAGCAAATGTAAAGGCAGTTCCATTTCTACGTCTAAGAAATGATCTTTTCTTGAACTACTTAGCTCAGTTTCTTTGATCTATCTATTCGTTTATTGACTCATTTATTCATTTATTTTTTCTTTTTCTTAGAACTAAACTAATTAAAGATGGTGAATGAAGAAAAAACTGAACAGTGTAGAAATTGTGTTACCCCTTACACTGTCTACTGACTTTACTTTTCAGTCCTTTGTATCAAGTATCCTTACAGATACTCACTACATCAACACTACATACCCAATATGCTCCTCTGACCGCATCTCCCCATTTGCATCTTTTGGTTTAAGGCCATTTGCTTGCTTGCTTCTTTCTGTCTCATTACCTTCCACCGGTACAATTTTTCGCTTAAAAGTATTTGGTCACCTTTGCTTCGAAATATTCAACATTTTCCATATTTGTGCACCCATTTTGTTGCCGACCAGTTATCAACCTGTAACCGCCCGGTAGATACACTAAAGAGCAATATCCCCTTTTCAGTATAGCTTACATTCCATTATTGGATCATGGATTGCTTTATTTTTTCTTCCTTAGCAACCATACCTGCAAGCATTTCTTGCTACCATATTAGTCCAATACATGAACATCTTCCGCTAATTGATCTTGAGCCCTAACCTTCTGCTCAGGAACACTCGCTCATACGCAAGATTATATATATATATATATATATATATATAGTATATATATAATATATATATATATATAAATATATATATATATATATATATATATATATATATATATATATATATATATGTGTGTGTGTGTGTGTGTGTGTGTCCTATATATATTAAAAAATGCGTGTATTTTTTTATAAATATTTATTATATATATCCATATATACATATATATCTGTATATATACATTATATACTTTTATATAAAATTATATATATTGCATGTATGTATAAAGATAGATAGATCGAAAGATAGATAGACATTTACATAAGCACAATTGGCAGAAGAGTGTCAGGGAAACCGCGCAGAAAGCTTCAGTGTTGTTGTCATATCAAACCCACTGGCTCTCAGCCAGTGACCCCGTTTTGTGCAAAAACAGTCTGAATATGCCATAAGGTACGATGGATCAGATTTTAAAGGGATGAGAGAGGAGAGAGAGAGAGAGAGAGAGAGAGTGAGAGAGAGAGAGAGAGAGAGAGGCTGAGTCCTAGTAAAGTAAAACGCTTGCGATAATATAAGAGTTTATAGCCATAAATCCAAATTTCATTGCTTTTAGCTTCGAACTGATATTGTGTAAGAATTTGTGTATTGTCAGAAAAAAATTGTAAAGTGAACATTTGTGAAGCAGTAGGTAAAACAGTAAATCAGTGGCTAAGTGAAACTTACTTAGTTGCTGTAAGATACGTTCTTTTCTAATTGAAGCGGAGTTGTGAGTATGTTTGTGCATTTTTCTTTTACGTAAAATGAAAGGAACATTTACAATTTGCTTACAAAACCAGGATATCACGGATATTATTATTATTATTATTATTATTATTATTATTATTATTATTATTATTATTATTATTATTATAAGATTTACATTTCCTAACTGATGCATCTTTGGGTCATTTGCACATCAGACACGACATTACTTTTGTCGTCGAGCTCATCGTCCGAAATTTCTTCACTTGAAACTTACTACGTTTTTAATGTCGCACTCCTTACTTCAGTGTATTTAACATTTAGATAAATTGACAGAAGAATGTTTTGCGACAAAAAATATCCCCTTAATTAAACACGTTTACGAAAAAGAAAAAAAATAAAGATACTCGTTTGTTTAACTTTTGGTCGAAAAATTGATATGAAAGCAATATTGTTGCACAACAGAGTTGCTCCTTTATATATTCAATTTTAGTTTACTTCATATCTTATTTTCCTCTTTCTCCTTGTTTCATATTTTTGCTGCATTAATCACCTTAAACGTCATTTATTTTATATTTTAAATAACTAATGTCCACATTATAATTATGTCTTCGGGGAAATATATGTATATGAAAAATTATTGTAATGTCCTAGTGGTATTGCTAGCCAGTCCAAGCTAGTTCATATTTAGATGCGTAGATTCGGCTATACGTGGAGGCCAGAAAGGCTCTCAGAGCGAAATAGGGCTCTCCGAATGCATTTTACAACATATTAGAATGTACTATACTTTCAAGTTGATTAGTTATTTTAGGTTTATTGACTCCCGCCCCGCCCCCCCCCACCTCTCTCTCTCTCTCTCTCTCTCTCTCTCTCTCTCTCTCTCTGTAGAAATATTTTTAAAACTTGTAGCCAGAGCCTTAAGAAACGAAGAGAGAGAGAGAGAGAGAGAGAGAGAGAGAGAGAGAGAGAGAGAGAGAGAGAGAGAGAGAGACTCATCTACAGCGTGATTCCCATTTTTTGGTGGAAAGATTGTTCAGTGCTCTGTCAATAGTGATAATATATATTGTGGAATAGTATATTTTCATCATAGGCAAACTGGTGTTTGTATTTTTCGAAGTTTTCCTTAAAATTAAATATTTGCCCTTGAAAGATATGTTGGTCGTTTATAAATTTTCTTTATTAATAGTCATCTGCAATGATTTTTCTATTTTTATTTTACAGTG